>JAJHUR010056394.1:0-10950 GCA_027495735.1 Lutjanus campechanus
TGCAGTGTATTCTTCATGGGAGTGCACACTCACACACACACACACACACACACACACACACACACACACACACACACATTTACTCCCTACATCTTACTGTCTTTCTCCTCCTCCTCCTCCTCCTCCTCCACACACTCACATTGTGCCTCTGTCAGTTGTACCTCAGCCGTTCAATCATGCAAGTGCTCCGCTGCTCTTTTCTTCCTCACAGCTGGAAGACAATTTTTCCAAATAAGGTTTATTTTTCATAGTCCTGCCTTTGTCTTTTTCCACTGATCTCAAACCTCTATTTAACTGGGCTTTTATTTTGAAGGAAGAAATGTCAGCTTCTTTTCTACTCGACGCTGGGGTTGCACCGGCTGACTTTGTAGTGCAACATGTGTTGGGCAGCCGTTGGCGCATCGTATAAAATGTCCTTTTCTGTTTGGTGATGTCATTTTCAGAGCATTTACTGTATTATCTGCACCTATCTTATCTGTGTGTGTGCATGCGCGTGTGTGTGTGCTGCCTGTATGTCACAGCTGGATGATGAATGCGCTGACAGTGGAGGGGTCAGTGTCACAGACAGTGTGGTCAATTGCCCCTTGTCCCCTGAGTCTAACCTTGAGCAACACTCCCTAAAGAGTCTCAATCTGCCATTAAGGCCCACGCCTACGCACACACACACACCTACACACACGCGTGCACACACACACACACACAGTCATTCCCTAGTGAGTGTGTGCCATTAGTAGCTGGCAGGGCCTGGTTTGACAGAGAGCGATTAGCTCCCTATCATGTGTATTGATCACCGTGTTCTGGCTGCTCTTCCAGAGGAGGGGCTGGAGGGGTTTTACAAGGTAGTTGGGGCACAAACACAGACACACACATACACACACACTCACATCCTTGTTATCTGTGTGTATATGTATGACTCTGTTTTGTTACATATAAATGAGAAACACAGAGAAGGTGATTTTGCTAATTGTGTGATTTACAGTTGATACCTGAACTTTGCACATCATACCAATTATTGATTCAGTACCAATGTGTAAAAAATCAAGTTATTTTGTATAAATGTCATAGAAGATGACTTTATCATCCTAGGGAAAAAAAAAACTTACAGGGTTCTGCTGGGAGGCAGCAAGGTCCCATTTTGGGGTTAATAAATTACGTAGTATGAGATCAGTGAACAGACTTGCTTACTTGCTGATACCAGCATTTTTGACAGTATATTTTCGGATACTGCTGTTGTTGTTGGAACAACCTTAATTTACAGTACCATATGTTGCATGAATTATATATAAAAGCCATTTCCTGTTTTTGTGTGTTTGTGTGTGCATGCATGTCCAGCATGTATAGAAACAAGAAGTGTTTTCCCAACAGCTTCGAACCAGTATTAGGATACATTAAAAAAATGCTTTTAAATTATAATAGGCTGTGCTTATGAGCTACAAGGATGTACCTTTGTGGATAAAATGACAGGCTGGGGTGAAATTATTAATTAAATAATTTTCAGAAAATGCACCATGCACAATATATTTTTCCATTCAGTTTGGATAGTTGCATTAAGAGCAACTGTGGTCCAAGCCCACAGTGCATAGTGTGAGTAGTATTAGAATATCTGAAATGAGATTTGAGCTCATATTTAGATGTTTGTTTTTTTTTGTTTGGTTTTTTTTTATAGTAGGGATATCTGCATGGATGTCAAGTGTGATGCAGGCCTATGATGCATCACACTTGCATGGTTACACAGTCATACTTTGTAGTCATACTCTTTATGCTGTACAATACAAATCTATATATTATATTATATTATATTAAATACAATAGACCTTTTTCACAGCAGCCATTTTGGCATGAAATGCAGTAGTAGGGTAACCCAGATGTTACTAGCGATACAAATTAAGGTTCTGTTCCCTTCAAGTCTAACGAAGTCAGCGTGCTGCTATTGTGCATGTTGGTTCACTGGAAAACCTCTGTTACACTGAATAGAACAGGACCTTATTTAGTATCACTTGTAACACCTGTGTTTACCTACTATTTTATGTAAATATAGCTGAGGTCTATATTACAGAAAATTTGGGCCTAAACAAACAGTTAAATGACTCATATTTTACAAGTCTTCCCATGCTTTTATTTCCCAGTGATTCACTCTCAGCATCCATTATTTCAATGCCATCTTTCTCATCCGTGTCTTAAGACAGGCTGTTTTTGAGTGCTTGTCCATTTCTGTTTGAACAAAAATGAAAGTGGAAAGGTCCAGACCAAATGTTGAAAGAACGCCATGTTGGCATCCGGAAAACATTTCATGAAAACTGTGGCAAAACTGTGGTAAAAACAGATTCTCACAGTCAGATTAGGTTTGTTGGAAAAAAAAAGATATTTTTGCTTGAATTTCAGAAATTTGGGGTGGGTCAACGTCAGTCCATCATTGGTTTTAGACGGATTATGTTAATAAATTTCTCTTGTTAGGATGCTTTTATCGCACTTACAATAACATAACACGTCGTCATCAACTTGAGAGATGTTATTTTTCACCTCACCTGTCTCTCCTCTGCTGTGTATGTGGACTGTGTGTGTGTGTGTGTGAGAGAGAGAGAGAGAGAGAGATCAGAGAGGAGAGAAACAGCGAAACAACAGCAAAATAGTGTGCTCAGTGTACAATATTTATGATATTTGTTTATTAATTTAACTTTAATTTGTCTTAAAATGTCCTGATATGTTCAGTGCAATGTTGCATGTGTCTAAATAAAAAAATGTAGGTCTTGTTTCTCTTGTTAATTAGGCATCAGCTAAAGCGTGTGTACACTAATCCAAATATTACACTGAGCTTATTCTGTTTTTTTATTTATCTAGTCTTAATCTTATTTAACTAACGTAAAGGTAAATCAATATGATCAGGCTAATATAAACACCAATTTCATTCTGTATTTAATATCAGGCATGTAGCGTTAGCAGCTCTAACAGCCCCTCTTACCCTCCATTCGTCCGTCGTTGGGTAGTTTAGACCAGCTCTTGTTAATTGAGTCTAATTGAAGAACATGAAGGGGGAATAAAGCAAGCAGGCTTTTAGTACATAAAAGACTGCAGCCGCCTCTCAATAGTATTTATTTTCAACCTCTTCCACTCTGATTTAAGTGTAAGAGGACAATAGTGGGCTGACACTGATATGTGTGTGTTTGCGAGTGTGCGTGTGTGTCTGTGATCTGTTGTTTGATTTAGTGCGCCCACCTTCACAAGGACCGGCCTCTTATCAGATCAAAGCTGCGAGCAGCGGCCTATGAAGGAAATTGTGTGTGCGTGCGTGCGTGTGCGAGTGTGCGGCGGAGGACAGAGGTGTAGGTGAGGCGGGGGTGTTTTCGTTGCTTTTAACCCAGGACAATGGGACTGCAAAGGAGAGAGCGAGCGAGTACTCTTTGAACTAATGAAGAGGAAACCTTTTACTCTCCTCCATAAAGATACCCAGCTCTCCCTGTGCTATGGATTTCCCCTCTCTTTCAAAGTAGAATGAAGCCGAACAGAACAAAATATTTCATTTTCTCCGTGCTTCTTGCTGTTTTTGCTTTTATCCTCATGAATTCGCGATCTTAGACAAAAAGCCGTACAAAGCAGAAAATAAGACTTCAGAAATGGCTGACGATTATTAGAGCTGTTGTACAGGAGTGTCTGTTGGGCAACGCTAAACTTAACCAAAGTGAAGTGAATGCAAATTAGATTTTGTTTAGTTTCTGTATTTTGCATTGTCCTCAAAGTAATGCATCACTGTGTGTTGTGATTTCCAGGTTCATTGGGTGCAGAGGCAGCACAGTCATTACAGAGACAAACGGGTTCCTGTGCCAGGACCAGAGCACACTACCATTCACAGTAAGTTTTGAGGCATAAAAAAGGGTTTTCCAGGTTTTTCAAAAATTGTGAAACACAGAGGTCTTTCGGCACGCAGTCATGAAGGTACACAAAACAAATTAGGCTGATGGATTCAGTTGTATGCGAGTTTTAGCTGTAGACAAGCTCCAGGTCTGTTGATCAAGCACACATGCAAGCTATCACATGATCCTCTCCAGGCTTATGCCTACAAATGGGCACATAGATCCCACTAGAGTCAACTGACAAATACACGACAGATCATTGTCAAACACACGTCTTTCAAACAAAATAAAACTCACCAACACCATCTGTGTCATTCTATCCACTTTTTCACCAATCACCAACTCTGGTTTGGTCAAAATAAACCACAGCATCAGATGTGAAAAGAAACAGCTGTTATATTGCCCTCCCCACAGCCAAAAGTGTCACAGGGAGGGACTCAAAGGGACTCAAAAGGACTCAAAAGGACTCAAATGCACTAACATGCACGTGTGGCCTGATCAGCATCCAAAATAAAGAACAAAGAGGCTCTGATGACAACACAACAGAGAGAGAGAGAGAGAGAGAGAGTGACTTCATTCTCTGCTCCACTCTTTACATAACTAATAGCTGTTTGCTGCTATAGTAATGTTGAGAATTTCATATATACAGTATATATCCTTTAATGACTTAGCTGTTTTGCTTCATAAGGACTGAGGGTGTGGTTTCATCCAATTTGATTGACATTTGCGTGACCACATACTCAAACAACTCTGCAACTTGATCTCCGTCTTCTTCCCCCAGCAATTACATTATTAAAAAAACAAATTTCCATTTTCTCATAAACAAAGTGTTATACAGTGTAAATAGAGGGTACAATAAAATTGTGTTAAAGGAAATACAAAAACGTAAAAGTAAATGCATATGTACGTGATATCAGAAACGTAAATGTAACATTTAATTGCATGTACACTGTAACTTTAGTGTTCTTTGGCAAATTATTTAGGGATCTTATTGTTTTTTCACATATATTATGACATTTGTAAGAGAAATCTTTAAATTGTGTTTATCATGCTGAAAATGTCAACTGCCAGTCAGCTATAAATGTAAAAGTTACAGCTGTAAAAGACATGAGTGACTGAGTTGACATCAACATCATCAGAGGAGTTAACACCAGAAGAATTAACTGGCTTATCTTTTTAACACCACAGGATGGTGACTGTAACACACAAGCAGCTAGAAGTGCACTACCCCTAAGAGATTTCACATAAGCGATTGTCTCATCCTGTTCGCTATTCAACTCTCTACTTCAGGACGGGACATGGGACATGGCCTTCCATTTGTTCGTGAAAATCTTGATATTGATTCAGGGACAATGACATGACTGGATCATTAGCTAGTCTAATTGTTAAACATATTGTCAAATTATATTTTCTGTTTGTCAGCCATACGCAGTGTTATTAACTTTGAATCTTCCTAACATAACGTTAGCTGTCTGGCTCACAGCTGAGCCAAAGGGTTCGATGAGCTGAGCGGACTTGGAATATCTCCCACTGCCAAGTCATTCATCCTATTTACTGGAGTGGTGAACAACATTTACAATGCATAAGAACCTTATGAGATGGAATGATTGTTTTTACAGCTGTTTTATGTTTTAGCGATGAGCTTGCAGATTGCAAATGACTTGTTTTACTCTCCCCTTGTAAGTGTGTAGGAGAAACTATGGTGGCCTCAAAACTCGCACAAGAGCTGCAGAAACATGGAGGTTTAACATGGTGACCTCTGTGGAAGAGGCCCCGCACCCTTAAAAGCAGCTTACACCGATCAGGCATAACATTATGACCACTGACAGGTGAAGTGAATAACACTGATTATCTCCTCATCATGGCACCTGTTAGTGGGTAGGATATATTAGGCATCAAGTGAACATTTTGTCCTCAAAGTTGATGTGTTAGAAGCAGGAAAAGTGGGCAAGTATAAGGATTTGAACAAGTTTGATAAGGGCCAAATTATGATGGCTAGACGACTGGGTCAGAGCATCTCCAAAACTGCAGTTCTTCTGGGGTGTTACTGGTCTGCAGTAGTCAGTATCTATCAAAAGTGGTCCAGGGAAGGAACAGTGGTGAACCGGCGACAGGGTCATGGGTGGCCAAGGCTCATTGATGCATGTGGGAAGCGAAGGCTGGCCCGTGTGGTCCGATCCAACAGACGAGCTACTGTAGCTCAAACGGCTGAAGAAGTTAATGCTGGTTCTGATAGAAAGGTGTCAGAATACACAGTTTGTCGCAGTAAGCGCCAACAATGGGCACGTGAGCATCAGAAGAAGGTAAGCTGGTGGAGGCAGTGTGATGCTTTGGGCAATGTTCTGCTGGGAAACCTTGGGTCCTGCCATCCATGTGGATGTTACTTTGACACGTACCACCTACCTAAGCGTTGTTGCAGACACCCTTTCATGGAAACGGTATTCCCTGATGGCAGTGGCCTCTTTCAGCAGGATAATGCGCCCTGCCACGAAGCGAAAATGGTTCAGGAATGGTTTTAGGAACACAACAACGAGTTTGAGGTGTTGCCTTGGCCTCTAAATTCCCCAGATCTCAATCCAATCGAGCATCTGTGGGATGTGCTGGACAAACAAGTCAGATCCCCACGAGGCCCCACTTCGCAACTTACAGGACTTAAAGGATCTGCTGCTAACGTCTTGGTGCCAGATACCACAGCACACCTTCAGAGGTCTAGTGGAATCCATGCCTCGACGGGTCTGAGCTGTTTTGGCAGCAAAAGGGGGACCTACACAATATTAGGCAGGCAGTCATAATGTTATGTCTGATCAGTGTATTTTAAGGTAACAAAAACGAGGTCAGCCCTCTCCACTGTTCCAACAATCAACAGCTCTGGTATTGTTGAAATAAATCCTAATTTCACACAATCATAGATGTGAAAATATTCTGGCACTGTGCTGTTTTCCTCTCGCTCGTTCTCCAGCTGGGTGGGTGTATACTTTGCAGCTGAATGAGAGTTTGTTGCTGAGGTTCGGCTCTCACTTGATCCTTGGAGGCTGACCATTAAATTAGCTAAATAAATTGACAATAATTGCCCCAAAAACAACCAGCGATTGATTCAATTGCTCATACCTGTTATATTCGGCCATGCGCCCAACTCTAGTCCACATCCTCAAAATCAAGTGCCTTTTCTATCAAGTTTGATTTTAGAATTGTGTCAGAAAGCATCTAGTATCTACAGAAGTGACAGGTGTATTTAAACATACATAAAATGTTTGTGGTATCCCTGTATGTAAATGCGTATTATGTGTTTACCACATCTGTTTTTCTAGACGCCTGCTTTGAGACATGATTTTGACCTTTATGACAATGAGCCTCTCTGATGAAACCAGCTGCAGCACTTTTATGCCTGTTTGATATTTGCATCATGCATGTGTATAGCTTTAAGTCAAGTCACATGTATTATTATGTGTTGTGTATTTTCGTGTGTGTGCAGTGGGAAGTGGTGGGTGTGTTTGTACAAGAATGTACTGGCTCACATCCCGCTGCGGTGCTCTCTCTCTCTCTCTCTCTCTCATTGTGTGTTACAGTATCTCTCAGCCTCTGTGCTGACAAAAAAGCTAGTTAGAGAGAAAGAAACATTAGTGCAGTTGTATTTTTATTCACAGAGAGGAAAAAGAGAGAGTGCACTTCTACGTTTTGACTTATTTGAACTTTTGAAGTCTAATCCTTCTCACTAGTATTTTTAGATTGAAGCTGCCAATGTTCGATATTCGTGTGCCAGTATTAAATATCTCAAATATCACCGTCATCATGCCAAAAACAGTTTCTTGGCAGGGTGAAAAAGCCTCATTATTGGACTCTAAACTCTATTAAAGCACAGGATACACTTAGTAAGACCAGTATTAGTACCATGCGTGCAATGGTACACAAAAATTCACGCAGAAATGTAAACCCTGAATGATGGCTCATTTGTGAAAATGCATTCTGGAAAAATGAAGGCACCGAAACGCTGGCATATGCTCAATAAGATATAACATAACATAAACAAATGTCACCATGTCAGTAATGCTCTATCATATTAATTAACACATTGTATTCTGTTTGTTCAATCCGTATGTAACGTGTTAATTAGTGATCTTTAGAGGCATCTTGGAATAGAGCCAGGCTAGCTGTTTCCAGTCTTTATGCTAAGCTAAGCTACTTGTCACCTGGCTTTAGCTTCATATCTCATCTCACTCTTGTGAAGAGAGAAAAGAGACATATTTCCCAAAATGTTAGATTATTTGATTTAATCAGTGGCTAAGTTATACTCGGGCTAATGGGGTTGGGTGGTGTCCTTGGTCTGTGTGTGAATATATCTAATACCTGAGTGTATCTGAATGGATGAATATTTGAAGAATGGATGTCTCAATCAATTTTCTTTATATTATTTATGTACCAATATCAAATCCGATCCAGCACTTACAGTGTCTTTACCTACCTGCTGACTAAATCTGAATCTGACACATTGAAATAACAAGTGCAGCCTACTGACTTTGCCACGCCTTATTTTTAATGAGCTACTTGATCCAAATACTGTAAGTCCCGATTCAAAACTATTAAAAGTTGATAAGCTTAAATGATTGATATGACATGAATCAAAGTTTAAGTGGGAGAATGTGACTCCTGAAATTGATGCAATAGCTGCAGAGAAGACGTCTCACTCTGTTGTCAGTCCACTTGCAGATGTACAGTGGTGTTGTAGAGTGCTCTTTATTCTCTCACAAAACGTCTTTAGCTGACTAAAGACACTGATTTGCATAGAGCCCACAAACCCAGACCAGTTTTAGAGTTTTGTTTTGTCATCAAGTCAATCACGGAATTAACGTTAATTAGTGATGGCTGATATAATCTGATTATCATTTTAACTGGTGAAAGTGATGGTTAGCGTTGGCTAAAAGTGAGCTGAATGTTTTGTACGCTGCTCTTTGCTACTGAGAAAGAGAGAGTTGGACTCTGAGCTCAGTGAATCTGTGTACTTTGCCAAACTGGACGTCAGAATTCAGTCACTTGAGCTGGTGTGCCCAAAAAAACATTCATACACAGTAATTGTGCTCGCACTGTAGGCAGTCATAAAGGAGAGGAACACTGCAAGAGTAGCAGCTGAGGTGGACAAAACACAGAACGATAAAGGAAAGGATTTGATTTGTTTTATTTTAGCCGATACTGATCTTTTACAATATACCCAGATTGGCACTGATACTGATCTTTAGGATCAGCCTGGTACATCTCTTTGAAGCATATAAACAAGCTATTTTTAAGTGGTTTCTATGGCTTTACTTTAATTCAGAGGACATTATTATTATTTTATTACCTTAAGCACCATGCTGCTGCTGGCGTCGTAGAAGAAGAATACGAAGAATTTGAAAGTATAAATGACAGTTGGAGGACATAAGGACATAAAACCAATAATCTGTTAATCTTTACAAATCAAGACTTGATAGTCTTGATTTGTAAAGATGAACAGGTTTTGCATAATCTTAGTTTTGTGTAATCTCTTTTTTAGTTCTATGTAGCACCTTGGTCCCTGAGGAGCATTGTTTCATTTCACCATGTACCAGCTGTATATGGTTGAAAGGACAAATAAAGACAGTCTACAATCTACAGTCTATATCAGCATAGCTATGCTAAAAAAAAAAGGATTAAATTGAAAAATTTAATTGAATCATGACCTTAAAATCAAAAGTCAAATTGGATTGTGGATTTTGAGAATCATGACACTCCTACTAGAGACCACAGCACTCCAAACATCAGTCTCTTCCAGATCAGGTTACTCATTTGTGTATGCCGTACTCACAGCTCTCAGAACGAGTTGTACATCCAGGTGCTAACTTTAGAATTTATGTCCTACGCATGCGAGCATGTGCCAGTAATTACTTCCTGTTAATTACTAATTAATTACTATTCAGGGGAAAGAATGTTGCATATTGAATTGAATGGTTTGGGATCAATAGGTGAACTATCACACTCCTAATTAATACTAATGTTTGAAATATATTCAAGCATGTTTGTGTGCGATGTTTTATTTCAGTGGGTTTCAGAAAAGGGGATTTCCATTAACAACTTGTTTGATATTAATTAATTTAGCAATAAATACAGTATATTATGAAACAAACTGAGTCGCATCCATCGTATGTGTGTGAGGGAGAGGTGGGTAAAATGTGAAGAAAGAGAGGGAGAGTGTCAGTGAGTGTAACATGTAGTGTACGGAGAGAAAGGTGCAGGCCTTGATGAGCTGATAGCACATCGACAGACAGCGAGCCAAGCTGTGCCGCGGTAATGAGATGCTAATGATATGCTAATGATATGGTAATCTTCCGGCAGTATTCCACCTCACTGGAGAGAAGTGGGATCGGGGAGGCCTTTCACCATTGGTTGGGTACCAGGGACTTCCTGAAGTCAGAGTTCAAAACAAGGAAAAAAAAACACACACATGTACACGCACATACACAGACGCATGATTTGTGTGTGTGTGTGTTTGCAGGTTCCCAGAGGAGAGCAACTGACAGGCAGCCAGAGGAGAATAAGAGTGACCAGTCCCTCACCTTCAATGACCCGCTGTGGCCCATGCAGTGGGAACTGGTGGGTGTAATTGTGTGTGTGTGTGTGTGTGTGTGTGTGTGTGTGTGTGTGTGTGTGTGTGTATATGTTTGTGTGTGTTCACTGGTGTTATCAGGAAGCCTCCCCTCTCTCTGTCTCTCTCTCCTCTCTCAGTTCTCATCCTCATGGTGAAGGATGTTCCTCTGACAGGCATAAGTCAGCCAGGCTTTCATGTGTGACTGGAGAGAGAGAGACACAAGATAGAGGGAGGTAGGCAGATTATGGAGAAGGAGAGAGAGAGAGAGAGAGAGAGGGAGAGAGGGAGAGAGAGAGAGAGGGGTGAAAGAGGCTATCCATGATGTTGAACTGAGACAGATGTCGGGGATTGATGAGGCTCGGAGCAACACTGACACACAAACTGTTCTGCAACAAGGTTTGACCAATACATGTTTGTGGGGAACAACAATACAAAAGCAGCATTAAAATGTCATTTTAATATAACTTCAGTCCAGAGTATTCAGTTATTGTTATTGTATTAACAGAC
>JAJHUR010056415.1:2003-29599 GCA_027495735.1 Lutjanus campechanus
GAACATTTGTGTGCATTTGTGTGTGTTTAAATCAATGTTTGCGAGTGAGCGTGTCCACATGGGCGTGCAGCTGCATGCTCCACAGCTCCGGTTTGCAATGGTTTTGGGGTTTTGGCACACAGAGGGAGGGAATTCCTTCAGATTCGGACCGAGACAGAGGAGGGTCTCACTGGTGACTCCAAACTGCTGGACGGGGGAGTGATAATTTACAGTCCGAGTGGGCTGCAACTGAAGGGGACTCAGTAAAGTGGTGGAAACGGGCCTGCCCGTATATCTCGCAGTAATTGACGGCGGTGGAGACCCGTGCAGAGTTCAGAGCCAGGAGAGATGGTGTTATCCCAGGTTCTCCTCAGGCTCCTCCACTAGCTCCTTTCTCTTTTCTGGGCTGTCTGTGGCTGCTCGGCCAGAAAACAGGCCTTTCATTTGAAACGCCGCTTTATGTGGCTCTCTGGTGCCAGCGGCATCATTAGGATTTTAGGAGTGGCACTTATCACATGAACAGCCAAGTCCTTACCCAACCAATATTAGGATTATTCCTGCTTTTTTAGTGCTTTGCTGATTTATTACAGACAGAGACGGAATATACAGCAGCCTAAATGCCCTCAACACACCCAGAAAACGGCTTTGTATGATACAGGTTTTAACAGTGCAAACCAAAAAAGATATGATTTTGACAGGTCTTAAAAATTTGTTTAATTATGAAGTTAACGTTACTTTTATAAAGTTGCTTTAACTTAAGTCTTGCTTTTAAGTGCGTTTTTGGGGAAAATTTATTTATCACTGTAAGAACTAAAAATGAAACCGACACTGAACCAATAACGATTAATACAAACTGTGCAGGTACTTTTTTTTTGCAGATATGGATGTAAAATGGGTCTCATAACGCATTCATAATGGTCTTAAAAAGTTTTAAATTTAACTTGTTGAAACCTGCAGAACCCTATATGTGAAATGCATTTGAATGTACAATATGTAAGTTCTGCTGCTATGGGTCTCTCTCACATTAAAACAATAACAAAAGATGAGGATCATGAGAGTTGCTGTCTTCTGATATATCCAGTATTTGTTTTTGCGTAAGTTATAGCTACTAGCTAGCAGGAAACACCATTACCATGAATAAATTACAAATTTCTCTGGATTTGAACATTGTTTGAAACATTAGGAATGATATAAGTACATAATAAAAAAATATATGTTATATATATCTAGCATTTTTAGCTAATGCTGAAATGTCACATACGATAGCTTTAATGTGAGAAGAATTTCCCAGCCACATAGAAGAGACATGAGTAGAGACAGACAGCAGTGTGACATTAAAGTAGTGAGGTGAAAGAGTGTGGAGGTCTGGGGTGGACAGTTTGCCACATTTGTTCTCAACTCTGACCATTTTTTTTGTAAGTGGAATTAAAATGTCTTTTCTTAAATTATTGTGAATCTTGCCACATGGAGGGATCAGCAAATTACATGAATGTGTAGGTTCCTGAGATGTTCAAAACTGATGAAAACTGAACTTCCCTGACCATTCAAAAATATTGTTTTATTGTTCTGTTTGAGCTTCACCGTGCAGTGTAGAAAAGGTGAAATTACACTTAATGGACAGTAAAAACACAAGCAAATGAACTGATGAATAAAAGATCAACAAAGCCTAACGATATTATCATATGCGTGTTAATAACATTATATCAATATTTCTTTGCCAATACATGTCCCAACACTCTTACTTTTTACATTCCAATGGGGCATCAGAAAACAGTTATTTTCAAATACCTTCAACCAAAAAAAAGTCCCTATGAAAAATATAATAACTGAAATAACAAGGACATTCTTTTCTTGAAATTTTAATATGTATTTTGAGTGCTGCGCGCACCACAAAAAAACATCCACTTACCTCCAAATTCATCCCACAGTAAATAAAACCCAAACTATCTGCATGAGATACCACCAGAGGTGAAGGAGAAAATGTGTTTTTTTGTTATTTGGGTGAACTGTTTTTTAAAAGTGAATGGCGTGCAGTTACACCTTGAGGATGTTCAGGCTAAAAAGATCAAATCAAGCAAAGGTCATAGGGTCACATCTGAGCCCATAACTTTGAATACATCTTAACATCTCACCTCATAACATCACACCAGGGTAGGAAAAAAGTTGACTGATGAGATAAATCTCAACATACAGCTGCTGTTTTTCTCCTCCCGTGTCTCTTGCTATTTTCTCATCGCTCTCACTTGAGTCTGATGTGTGCGAGTGTGTATGTGTGTGTGTGTGTGTGTGTGTGTGTGTTGATGCAAACACAGCAGATTCCTCCTAATAAACAGGAAATATCTCTTCAATCCCTGCAAATAAGACACAGGCACAGGCATTCACTTGTCAGCACAAATTATGGGCCGATGCTCACAGTTATGGATGTTATCTCAGTCCAGCAACACATATGCAAACACACACACCTCACACTATACTCGTGAAGATTCATTTCATTTTTTTTGCCTGATTTTAGCATCAAGTCTTGCGAGTCTCACTCACACCCGTCCAGTCTTCTACATACTTTTCCACATTCCTCCCATTTCTTCTTTTTTTTTTCTTTCTTGAAGGATATACTATCCTCCTTCCCTCTCTCTCCCTTTTCACATGCCTTCCCCGCCTCTACTTGTTCTCCCTTCCTCTTCCTTTCTTCTGTTCTCATCGAAATTCAGCTGTGTAATTCCCTCTCTCCGAGGACACCATTGATCTCTCCCTTCCTGCATGTTTGAGGAACACTGGGCGGGCAGAGCGAGACAGCGGAGAGGAGAAGGACGAAGAGGAGAGGGATGACAGAAGTGAACTGGAGGGAGAAACAGGAAGCAGAAAGAGAGAAAGCTGAAAAGGGGAGAGAAGAGAAAAAAAGGTGGGGGGGGGGTGGGAGGCAGAGGAGGAGAGCCAGACCCCCTCTATAGTGGCTGGAGAAGAAAAGACACGGGCTTTCCTCGTGATCGCATCTTCCGCCCCTCTTTTTGAAGCACAGAGAGACAAGAGAGCAGCTATTTACTGGAGCCCACACATAATGGCCACTTTTATTTACTTTCGTCCATTTAGCTTCTGCCAAGGACTCTCTAGTGTGTGGGCCAAAAACAGAAACCCGAGGTGTTTTACAAAGTACCAGAGCCCCCTCCCCCTCTTCTACGTGTGTGTGTTCTTTATTTATTTGCTGATATCTAACTCCAAACTACCCACAAAACAAAAAATCCCAACACAGAGGAGATATGTATCCCCCTTCTCAACATGTGGGCACATTTATATATGACCTGCCTTCAAACCTCCCCCAGGCCAGGACACATTCACACACACACACACACTCTCTCTCTCTCTCTCACTCTCTCTCTCTCTCTCTCTCACACACACACACACACACACACACACACACAAACCCCTGCTCTGACATCAGAAAGGTCAGCAGTCCCGTCCAGGCCGCGCCGAAGCTGACCCCTCTGTCCTGAGGCGAGCCTGGGTGACCAAGCCAGTCCTTGACGCCGCTTCTCCTCCCCTCCGAGTTCACCGCTGACCTTTACAGAGAGCTTCATTGCTACCAGACCTCAGACAGACCGCAGCTCATCAGGAAAATCATCCGCTGTTTCTTTCAAGAATTATCAAATGTGTTCTTATTTGTTTATTCAGAGCTTTCTCAATTATTCCCTTATGTCCAACTAATCCTAAAAGCTACAGAAAGTTATTTGTCCAATTTCATGGACCAAAATTGAGAAAATCCACATTTTAAATGCTAATAATTCAAATAAAACCTATTGTACACTGTAATATTTGTTTTAACTTTAAAAAAAAAAGTTAGTGTCTGGGCTGCCTTAAAATTTGAAGTTGGTAAGGTAATTTTGAAATGATTCAAAACAAATAAACTTTTCTAGTCAAATAAACGTCAATTCAGTTGTACTTGAGAAAACATGTTTGCAGTGTTTTTATTATTGTGAAAACAAGCAACCATCATCATATATTTTTCTTCAAACTATGAAAATAGAAGGGTCTCAGGAGAGTTTTAACTCTCCAATCATGTTTCTTGAGAAACTTAATTTAACGAGTTGATGGAACTTAACTCATAATTTCACGTCAAAAGACTGAATAAATAAAACATGCATATTTACATTAAGTTACTGAGAAAAGATTAGTTGATTCTACCAAAATGTAAGTGTACTTACAATGTTGATATTTGCATTCTGATTTAAGTTTTGTGTCACTGTCCTAAATATCGAATGAAAGTAAGTCATTTGCTAAGAAAAAAGCAATTTCCATTGCTGTGATGAAGCCTTTTTGAGAAAATCCAGAGGACTTTTATGGGCGTTATTGGCTAAAGAAGTGAGGATATTTTCGCAACCCTTTAATCCTTCAGTGTGTCTGGAAACTTCACTGCGTGCTGACGTTATCAGGACTGTAGCCAGGATGTTAGAAATACTAAGGTCATGAGAGAAAAATCCCCCAATGCAACCATACCCTTCTGTCCTAACACCAAAAAGAAAGTCTGTAAATTATTAGAATCATTTGTTTTTTAAATGTTTTATTTATTAGTTGAGTTGTATTTTCTGAAAAGAAAAAGGTCTGAAATATAGCTTGAATGTTCACATGGTCCACATAAAATTCTGGTGGGAAAATACTGAAATATTTAAGATAGTCTAATTCAGATATTTTAGAAATACTTGAACTGATGTAAAATAGCAGTGTGTAAACTCCACTCGCACTATAAAAAAATCTACAGGAATTTAGTGGAATCAACTAATATTTTCTCATTAACAGAAATATACAAGTTCTATTTATTCCAGTTATTTAAACTTAAATTTTCTGGTATTTATTTTCAGAATAGTTCAAAACTTATAAACATGAATTCTTCTAACTTGATGATCAAAGATGATCAAATGAGAAACTGACTCTTCAAACTGAGAAAAAAGAAATCAGAGTAAAGTTGTTCAGTGTGACTGAGCTTATAATATATTAAGCTTATTGAACATGTTTTCTCAAGTACAACTGAATTATTATCAGTTTTATTTGAATAGAAAAGTTTATTCATTTTGAATCCTCACAAAATTACCACAACATGTCCTTTCAAATTTAATCAACTTAAAATCTTAAGGCCACCTGGACACTAACTTTTTTTAAGTTTACACAAATAGTTTATTTTTTACAATGGGCAGGGCCCTAAAAAGCTGAAATTCTCAGTAAAAATAAAAAGTACATTAGCTCATTGTCCACATGATATTACCTTTAGGTGCTAATTTATTGTATGAACTTATTTACTCATTCTTAATTATATTTTCAAAATGTTTAAACTGCTCACAGAGATGGCTATTTAGGAAATTTAGGAAACCCTGAAACAACTATCTTAGAAGTACAACCCAGAACGAAATCAACTGGCAAACATTTACCTTTACCTTTTAGTTTTCTTATCTGCTTCACACTTTATTTTCAACTTTTGTGATCCTGGATCACATCATCATAGTGCAATTTCTCACTTCTCATAGTCTCATCTGACTGTTTATACCGTGCTTGTTTCCTCTTTACAGAATGAAACTCACAAGGGGAGCTAGTCACAAGACGGGGCAGCTTGTTTGTTGCTCTCTCTCGTCTTCCTTCTTGTTGCTTTGCGCTGTGTGTGTGTCTGCTGACAGTACAGTGACGGACGCCCCGCCTGCCCTGCGCTTGATGCCTTTCGTTAGGGGCCTCTGAGCCTCCTGCATTTAAAAACAAATAAGCTGCCACATAAAGATCATCCTTCATTTCTTCCCCAGTCACTCAGACACAGCTTACCCCCTACTGACGCACACACACACACACAACGATGCACCGTCACTAAATGTACAACTGACCTCCATACCTCACCAATCACTAACATACCAACCTCCTTTTACTACGTAACATTTCCTAACCGTGCACACACCGCACAACAAGCACACACACACACATGCACCAGAGGCTAACATCTGTTAGGGATTTGTACAGTGAGATGATACGCAATAATAAATAATGTGAACATTTGAAACTCATTTCAGTCCCCCTCTGTGTGACCCCAAACAAGGTCAGAGGAAAGTGTGTGTGTGTGTGTGTGTTTCAAGTGTGTGTGTGTATTTGCAGGAAAAAGGAAGGGAGAACATGAAGGCGTGCACGTTTTCACTGCATCAGTGTATTATTCATGCATGTCTATGATATGACGAATCCCAGAATCCCACAGGTGTTCCCAATTCCCAGTTACCGCGGCGACCTCACCTCAGTGTCCCCTATCTCACCCTTCACCATTTCCCCCTTAAAGAACCCCCCCTTCTCAAACTCGCCGTCAAATCTCACCTCCTTTGCTGACTTTTAATCACATGGATCCTTTAATTGGTTTAGTTAATCAGATTCAGATGATTCAGGACTTTTCCAGAGAAGCAGCAGTTTGTAGTTTGGTATGTGGCCAGTAGGGGGGGCTGTGGCTCGTCCTTTGAGACTCCTCCCGTCGCTTCCGATAACACAAAACCAGCTGATCCTGCCGGTCAGAGGTCAACAGACAAAACCTCACAAAAAGGCGTTCCAGTTGAGCCGATTCAGGATTTAACAGATAAAAAAACCTGGAGGAGGTGTGATGTCGCTACAGTGGTTGAAGTTTACCCTGACGGAGGATGTGACTCCTCATCCGTCCTCCTCCTCCAGCCTTTGACCTCCACCTCCTCCGCCTCCTTTTCTTCTGTTTCTCAGGAGAGCCTGTTGCATATTTAGTTGTTGTCATGGCAGCAGCTGTTTGTTTGAGACCATGACGGGATCATTTGTTATGTCACCTGACCTCACTCTGAACCCACACGCACACTATTGTAGTGTGATGTCATCCCAAACATGACACCTTTAACTTAAAGTGAAGCTCCATCTTCGGCTGTGTTGAGTGTGCGCGTGTGTGGAGCATATGCACCTGAATTTCTGTGTGTGTAGAGGAATGTAAGGAAGTGGAAGTTCAGCTGTGTGTGTGTTTTTGTCTGATTTTATGTGGGTGAGGATAGGGGAGAAAAGCAGGGAGGGAGAGGTGGTATAAGACATGTATGTCAGCTATGAGGGAGGAATGGAGGGAGTAAATCTGACCCTGTGACACACCCCTCCGTGTTCAAACACACACACACACACAGATGGACTGTTAATATATTCGTGGGGACCCGTCATTGACATAATGTATTCCCTCGCCCAGCCATTCCCAAATTTAAAAATGCCACAGCCCTATTTGAAATCTGAAAATCTTCTGCGGCCGACCCAAACCTCTAACCACACCTCTGATCAACACATGAAACTAATCCTACCAGTGATGAAATATGATACATTTTGGTGTTAATGTCACCAAATATGGTGTAACACCAGTTAAACTATGTCATATAAATGAAGGATGACATATGATTTAAATCCCATGGCTGTTTTAAAATTAGTTCTGATTGACTTTTTGAAATGAACCATTAACATTTATGGTCATTTCAAACTTAAAAACTTGAACTTATAATTTAAAAAAAAATTTTTTTATTAATGACCTCTGACGGCCTACCAGGGGACCACAGCCCACACTTTGGGAATCACTGCTCTATAGCCGCCCACCCCCCAATACAGCAATTTAAAAAAAAATCTTGTTGAATTTGAAAAAGTAGTATTTTACAGAGTTAAAGGCCAGGATCATCGCATCAGCAAACTCCATTTCATAGATCATATTTGTTCAATTAATTTCACTCCATGTTTTGGTCATCCACGCCCCACCAACATGTTCTCATCCCAGTGTGCTGCCCTGTCACGCTCTTTGGCTTGGCATACTGATGCACAAAGCACCCTTTAGTGGCTATATGAGATGCTGCCAAAAAGTCTTTTTAACATGTGATTAATGTTGTGAAACAGTCACAGTTTAGATAGGTCTAAGCATAAAAAACTACTTGGGTGAGTTTAGGAAAAGATCATGTTTTGTGGTAAAATAAGTATGTTACATTACGTACATCGCGCCAGTGGAGCAAGATGAAGAAACAGAAGAAGTCATGTCGCAGTTCACATACGGTGAGGGGTGGGGGAGGGGTCATTCATCAGTCAGTTCGCATGTGGCAGGAGAACGACAAGAACCAGTTTACTTAAAAGAACTGCTGTATTCATCACTTGCACTTGTAATGCTAAATGTGCACTTGCTTATATAGCATTAGGGGACGTATCGCTCCAGTGCAACTATGATTTCAGGGCCGCCCAAAAAACCCTGAACAGAGAAACAGTTTAACTATCGCCACAGTTCAGGACAACACAGTTCTCAGTCTTTTAATATGTTTTAGCACAGTTTTCTAACGTGCATAATGTGTTGAGAAGAAAATATCTAGATTTCCTTTATATAGAGTCCTTTACACAGACTTGTAACATTTTGGTTTCACATGTTACACAAACCCCAATCTCCTGGGAAAAGGTTCTGTGTTTGTTTGACACATCCATCCTCGTCACCTCCTCCAGACGTGGACTTTTCCGCTCTTTATACTATGTTGAAAGCCACTAAAGTGTACCTTGTGTGTCTGTGTGCTTCGTAGAGGGGCGTGACAAAACATTGGTATCTGACAACTTGGGAATGAGAATGTACTGACCCCACCTGCAGTGGGTCTGTGTCCCACCAGTGGGGCCCGCCCCACAGTTTGAGAACCACTGTTCCAACCCTGCCCATCACAACTAAGAGTTTAGCCCCAACTAACCTAAACCCAATTCTAACACTAAAAAGAAGTCTTAATCCTCAAATACCACTTTAAAGTGGTAGTGGTGGTTGAGATGAGATTGAGTATTCATGATAAAGTGCAATATAAATGTAATCTATTATTGTTATTATTAAGATTGTAGGGTTCAGTATTTCAGTCCCCACAGAGCTGGTTGGTCCCCGCAAGTAGGTGGATTCTCAGCTTTTGGGGCCCCGCAAATGTAGTTAAACAAACCTACACATACACTCTCTCTCTCTGTCTCTCTCTCCCCCTTTCTCTCTCTCTCTGTCTCTCTCTCACACACACAGACGCACACACACACACACACTCGGGGAAACGTGCACACCTTCACATCTGGTTTGGCCATCGGTCCCATTCTCAAACTGACGTGCCCCTCCTCCAACACACACACACACAAACAGATACACACACATTAATTCTCCCCGTAGTGCTGCTCCTCACCCCTGTCTCTATCACTGGCAAAGTAAACCCACCATGTGAGAATGATGAATGGGCTATCCTGCACCGGAAGCACACGTTAGAAACCCCCTGCCACCCCAGCCTGCTTCGCGCGCGCGCGCGCACACACACACACACACACACACACACACACACACACACACACTCAGACTCCCTCGCTTTTTCTCAACCCTCTCTATCGTCCACTATCCTCCTCTTTCTCTCCTGGTGACCTCATAAGCCTCCTTCCTTCCTGGTCACCCCCCCCGCCCCCCCCACACACACAGGATCATGATGCGGTGTGTGTGTGTGTGTGTGTGTGAATACAGGAAGTGTAGTGTCTTGTCGATGGTGACCATTGTCATACACACACCTGCAGGTCACGTGCTTGTGTTTGTTGTGTGCTTTGTGTGAGTAGGTGCATTTAATAAACTGTTTGTGTGTGTATGTGTACGTTATAGGATTATTATGCATTCCACAAATAAAAGCCAAAAATTCAAAGATTTTCTTTTTTAATTCTTTATTAAATTTTTTTAACAGCTTTTTGATAAAAAAAACCCCAAAAAAACAGAATATAAAACATAATCCATTCAACATTATACCAGTTTAGCATTGCAAATGACATATTTCACCCGTCTCCTCTTCAGCTATAGACATCACATGTATAGTTGACCTGAGGGAGTCTGAAATCAGCCAGGGGAAATGTTAAAACTCCAGGTGGTCCACAACCAATTAAATAAAGCATCACTGTGCTTCTTTTTGAAACACGCACACACACACTCGAGAGAGAAGCCCTCTAGATGCAGAGAGAGAAAAAGAGGGTTAAAAAAAACGAAGTGTTTTTTCCGCAATGTTGAAAAAGGAGAAAGAAACGAGTTTCATTTGCTGTCAAAACATTTGTAGTGGAATTAAACATATGGATGCCACAGGCAAAGTGAGGGCTGGAATATATTAGAGCTGCACGATGTTACACTAACCCTCCAGTATCTTACACTGCTCCAAGAGATTAATGGAATAAAGAGGAGAGAGGGGGGAGGGAGAGGAGGAGGTGGGGGGGAGAAAGAGTGAGTGTGTGTCTGTCTTTCTTTCTCAGGCCACTGCAAAATCAATATTTTTCCATGATACACGGCTCCTCTCGCTGCTGGCCGTATTATACGCACAGATATCCCCATCAAAACCTAAATATTAGCTGTCCTGAGTTGCAATCTGACGTCTGACTTAATTAGACACGTCTGTTTGAAATTGTAGTATTTGATTTGTTTATGAAACTCTTTCTGAGGTTTTCCATTTTTATGATAAAACCGAGCTGACGTTGTCTCTCTGTATTTCTACGCACTCCTGCAACGTGCAAGTTCCATTCCTCACTTTGCAGATAATGTTTTGCACCCAGTTCCAACATGTTTGGTCCCATCATGTCAACATGCTGGTGTCTGTTCAAGAAACATTTAAAAAAAGGAGCCCAAGGAGCATAACACTACTTCGATTTCTCTGTTCTATTAAATTAGTGTGTTTCAGCACGGCGGGTAATTGTAGAGAGTAGCAAGACGGAGAGAAGAAGAAAAAAAGGAATGTGCAGATATGTTCACAAATGAATAGTGGGCTTGTTGTTTTATGCCCTTAGTAAGGAGAGAATTGAACTAAGCGTTGAATGTCTCAAAAGGGAATAGAGCCTGATGGGAGGGGTAACAGGAACGCACCAGATGCAGCTTTCAAATCTACAAGTTTGACTCCAAAGCTGCAAGATCGCTTTAGAAATTGCTGTTAATATAACCAAAAATAACTCGATATTTTCTCAATTCTGCATGGTTTTCACTTCTCCTTCGGGGCCCTTACAAGCTCATATAACTGGCATCGGTGTGATACCACTTACTGTGATATTTGCTATGAGTGTGAGTCATAAAAAGAGTTTCAGTGGTTTGACCGTCCACGTATTTACACACTCACCAGGTGACTCCAGTTGAAAATCTATAATTTTAAATGAATGTGGATAGTTTACAAGCAGTGGTGCTGAGTCTTATATAACCTGTAATTATTTATATTTTTAACATGACATTATAAATGAATTTGTTGGGTTTTTTTTTTCTTTTCATATGAAACCCTCTGGAGGTTTTGTTCTGAGTCACAGTTAGGCTGTAAATGAAGACTGAAATTTTAATTTGAGCTCTTATCTGATCTAGAGCTGTCAGTTAATCAACTGTTAAATTAATCACCAGCTATTTTGATAATCAATTGATCATTTTGTATCATTTTGTAGTGAAAAAAATTCTGTGATTCTCAGCTTTTCAAATGTGAAAAAAAAGAAGTTTTCTGATATCTGATATGTTTCTGGACCAAACAACTAATTGATTAATTGAGGAAATGATCGACAAATTAATTGATAATGAAAATAATTGTTAGTTGCAGCCCTAATCTGATCAAAAGAGCAAGTGAAGTTAGACTGAGGTGAAATCCATTGATTACACTCTTTATACAGAAAATACCAGTAATTTTATTGATATATTTGGTTAGGTGCAAAAAATCTTGAATAAATGGATGATATTCTGTATAAATCCAATAAATCCAGTCCTGTCCATTTAAGGCACTGGGCTGAATATTGACCCACCACACTGGATTCCAGCTGTCCCACCAGGACTGTGTAATATATGTAAAACTGTTACATATTGCAGCATATTTATTTTCTCATAAAGCATAAAGACAACATAATGTGTAGCACACCGCAGCATACTTTATTTATACTTAAATTTTTACTTAACTTTATTATTCTTACTATTACTCTTACTTTGTACACTAATATTAAGTTATATATAATTATTGTATTAAACCTTTTTTAATCTTTTAACTTTTCTTGTTACACTGATCTGTATCACCAAGATAAATTCCTGTGTACATTGTACATTTGGTGAATAAAGTGATTCTGATTCAGTACTGGGTTAACTTTAACAATGGGCTGTTTTTATTCACTGTTTTTACATAACTGTTGGGTTGCTGGATAAAAACAACCCCACATCTCGGATGCTATGTTGACCCATAATACAATAATTTAACCCAGGGATTTTCTGTGTTTTTATCAACAACAAAAAAAGAGGTTATCATAAAATCTATCTTTACTATCAATTTAGAAAAAAGTCACTTGTCCTGTGCGGGACGAAAAAAATTGATACAGTGTCATTTTGCCATATCTTGCATAGTAATATTGTATTGATACATGGACTCCGAGTATCGATATTTTATTATGTAACTGATTAATATTGCAAATGTGAATTAAACTCTTGGTACTAGAATAATAAAATCAGATGTTTTAATTGACAAATGTTGACAAAGTTTTATTTTGGGAAGATAATTTGAAATTCAGTTGCTGTTGGAAAAAGATAATAAATCACAACAAATCACAATACTCAGCATATCTCAAAATGTTTGTAATACAATCTAAGTGTTGTGATAATAATGAATCATGGAGCCTCTGGTGATTCCCACCCGTAATGTCCTCGACATATATTTGTCTGGTCAAATGAGTTTAGCTTTATTCTCCACTAGATGAATTTGCTTGAAATACATAAATAGACTCATGAAGCAACTAAACAGAATATAAGAAATTAACATTCCTCTCCTTAACTTTAATTTAATCTTTAAATCTTCATATCTACTGTGATATTTGAATGTAACAAAAGGATATTTAAAAATGGTTTGATGGTTAATGCTCACTGATTTGTTTGCACTCTCGCACACAACTCTCTGGTTTAAAGCAAATCCATATGAATGTGTTTATAGAAAAATGTTCAAAATTAGTTTGTGCGGCGTTGTTGTCCTCGCTGCTCCAGAGGCTGCAGGTAACGACCCTCCTTCCCTTCCTCCCTCCTCTCTCCGGCCTCTCTCTCTGTCTCTTTGTAATTATTGTTTACACTGTTTACTGCTAAACCATCTTTTGCCATGTACTAATTTCACGCTAGACAGCCACAAAATTATTCAGCATTCTTGCAATATGTGAAAGTCGTAGATTCATTTTTATTTTGCAGCGGCCGTCCTCTCTCGCGGGGTAACAATGTGGCAATTTAGCCCATGTAGCAGTTTGACCTTAAACACACGCTTTTAGAGACAAACCTGGTTATTTGAGCAGGAATTTCCTAACAAAGGCACGGACAGACAGTTGGCCCCTCCTGGACTAAATTTGGTAAATGTGGGCCCTATGCATATTTTACATAACGATTCTGCCTATTATTGCAATTTCAGAGATCCTACAGTGTGAGAACGACGACCAATTTATCATTCATTGCGGTAAATCGCAGCGGAGACTGCATTTAATTGAGTTTGTATTGTATTTCGTAGCTGGGTGCCTTCTCCGCTATAGGGTGGGGGATTCTCTCTCAGGCCATCCCAGTGCAGCAGGGGCTGAGGAGGGGAGGTGGAGGCGGGTGAGAGGAGAGGAGAGGGGGTCCCTTCCACCACCACCACCCCGCCTCACCCCTCCTCCTCTCAGCTCCGCCTCTGTCTTACCAAACAATCAACTGGTAGCGAAAGTGGGCATCTTTGACAGAAAGTAGGCTGCAGATTCACTTATTGTATTGTAAACAAAAAAAAAAGCATTTTCTGGTCCGTTTTTAATGATGGTGATGGGTGAATAAAAAAGCAGGCAAACAATTCTAGTGTAAACAAACACCATGAGTGGCTGTTAAAAGTTAATTATTTCATCAGAACAGCAGCAAAGTTCATATCCTTGTTTAATCAGCCTGATTTTATGAGTTAAAGGGACAGTTCACGCCACAATCGAAGATACACATTTTCCCTCTTGGCTATAGTGCTACTTATCTATCTAAATTGTTTTGATGTAAGTTTCTTCATACTAAAGCTGCAACTAATGAATTAAACACCAACTGTTTTAATAATCAATTAATCGTTTTGAGTCATTAAGAAAACAAGATTTAAAAATCACTGCTTCAGCTTGTTAAACAGTTTTGGTTTTTTTTTAACTCACAGTAAGCTGAATATCTTTGGACTGTGGACAAAACAAGACATTTGAGATCATCATCTTGGGCTTTGGGAAACACTGATCAATATTTTTCACCATTTTCTGACATTTTACGGACCAAACAACTAATTAATTAATTGACACATGAATCAACAATGAAAATAATAATTAGTTGCAGCCCTACTTTATACCACAGGGAAAAAAAATAGTTCCTACAAGAAACTGCTGACAACAAGGTCTGTGGATTATCTTGCGTAACCAGGTCATGATTTCTGAAAAGAGACATTGCTGTTGAGTTTTTCAAATTTATTTTGCTGCTTTGAGCACCACAAGCCGAGTGCCATCCAGTTCCATTACAATGAAGAGAAGGCTGATATCTCCAAAAGTCTAAAACTCACACCAAAACTATCTGGATGGATAAAAAGCACTGCAGACACACTGTAAAAAGTGTATTTCAGTGGTAGCTGACGTAATGTAATGTTTTGAATGGCTCTCTTTCAGTTTTCTGCTTTAGTGATAGCAGTCCAATTTTGTGGATTGTAAAAACTTGAAATAACACCCTGTTCCCTTAATCTGCTTTTCTTCTTTCAGTAATAGCATATCACTTTGGTTTTTCTTAGTATCATGAATCAGACGTCATGACGCCCACACATTTTCTCAGAGAGAAGGTAAGTCCAATACAAAAGTATATTGTGTTATTAAATAATACATTATATTAATTACAAAATGAGCCCGCTGACTTGTGTAAACTTTTCATAAACTAACTGAACCATACCCGCTACCATTAAGTCAGGCTAGCATTAGCAATTGTATTAGTTATAATTAAGAAACTAAAATAACACATAGAGGTCACTATTTAAAAAACAAACAAAAAAAAAACTACTTTTCCTGGAATCATACTATTTGGTTAGTAAGGAGCAAAAGCAAATAACTGAGTTGGAAAATTTGAAACTTTTTAGTTAAATTTCATTTGCATTAATGCAAACTGTTGATTTGAAAGCAATCAGATTATTAAGTACATTCAAGCAGTCGTGCTCATCTAACCTTTTCTAAACTGTGTTACAAATTTTTGTCTTGCTTTGTTAAGTTGGTCCAGCAATTCTCTTTTTTTCAGTATTTGAAAAATAAAGTTTTTTTTTTTATTTTGGGGTGAACTGTCCCTTTAAAAATGAATTAAATAGTTGAGGAAACAAGGTTTACCTGGATGTGCGTCTGATTTATGTAAGCACAACTTTATATTATTGCCAGCCTGAATGGTGAATTCCTGATAATATAGTTTGAATTATCGCGGACACGTTGCTCGGCTGCACTCTGTTATATTCCACTTCATGGTCCCACCACTTTGTTAATTTGCGTCTTAATTGTCTGCGATGCAATTATGGAGATATAGATGGTCTGCATGACGCCCATCAGTGCTGCAGGAGGACCGTGTGCAGGCCGCTAAATCAACTCTTGACATCCCGAGTCTCCAGTTTGAGGCAACTTAACTTGCTTTTTTTTCTTTTGGCTTCTAAAATCACCCCCGAGCGCCACGCAGCTCAGCACAGGGACGCATCCCAGCATGCTCCGCTGCTGTGGCCCATCACAACCCCTCTCTACTCTACTAACAGAGAGGTCTGAGTGCGTTTTTTAAAATTAAATCTATTTGCACTTTAGGCAATATGCAATAGAAGTTATCAGCAGCAGCCTTCTTTCAGGTTTGCATAGATTACACACGTGAACACGCACGCACACACGCACACGAAGCTTGTTTGTCTTGCAAATTTTCTAAATAATTCAGGCAGACCTTTAACAATTACACACGCACAACACACACACACACACACACACACACACACACACACACACACGAGTCGTTTTATAGGCAAATAAGCTACAACTGAAAATATTAAATCTTCAGTTGTTGTTTTACTTACTAATGAATAATTAATAAGACACGAAC
Source organism: Lutjanus campechanus (assembly GCA_027495735.1). Lineage (NCBI taxonomy): Eukaryota > Metazoa > Chordata > Actinopteri > Lutjaniformes > Lutjanidae > Lutjanus > Lutjanus campechanus. The sequence continues at coordinate 18,052 of JAJHUR010056415.1, forward strand.
AAGATTGCAAAAACACTTACATGTCTAATTTATGGTGCGTTTTATACAGTCAGTAGAGAAGTAAAGATACGTTTTGAGAGAATAAAGGTCCAAAATGACCATGAGTTTCACAAACATTTTGCTACACAAATATCTAGGCTATATAATGATGACAAAAAGAAACACAACTGAAACACGCACGTCTGAAACTGAAACATGAACATGCATTTATCCCCCCTTCAAAAAGCACTTTTATCGCGCCGTGCTACTAATTTGTATAATACGTTGCAGTTGTACTATTGTTGTTGTTATTTTTGAGGGTAATTTAGATTTTTTAATTTTTTAATCTCTTATGTTACACTGCTATGTGTTGGGTGGGACAGCATTTCCTATGTATACAAGTGCACAAGAAAATGACAATAAACTAAATCTTCAATCTTGAACGATACACAGTCTACAGCTGTCAAAACGGAATATTTTAGTTAATATGTAGGTTTTAAAAACCCATCAACCATTAAAACTGCATGACTGAAAAAATAGAATAAATAAATAAACCACTCTAAGTTATTTATAGGCTATTATTCTTATTTATTTATTTATTTATTTATTTATTTATTGTTTCTTTAATTATTGTGTATTTTGTATTTCAAGTGTCTCTGGAGCTGTTTTTGTTTTTCAAAATAAAAAACTTTAAAAATCAAATAAAAAACTTTATATTTATAATCTGTTGTATCATTATTTTTTTTAATTTACAGTATTTTATTATTTATCACTGTCTTTAAAATAAAGGCAATGAATGAATCAATTCAAATGACACTTTCATTTTAAGTAGTTTTGAGAATAACGTATGGTAAATTTTATTCATTACAATTTATTTTGAACATTATTATTATTATTATTATTATTATTACTATTATTATTATTATTATTATTATTACTATTATTATTACAGGTGTAGCTGTGGTTACATCTTCTCTCAGTTTTAAGTAAGTCAAACACACATGAATATAAAATCTAGAAGTCACGGTTGGGGCTGGTCGCTCTCCGCCTCTCTGCTGCTGTATAATGTTGTTAATATTGGGCTGTTTTGCAGCGGTGAGTCTGTGTCTTGTTATTGTTATTATTGCCATTATCGCCTCATCGTGCTGCCACAGAGAAGCTGGCCGTCCTGCTGCAGTCACTTTGAATTAACTTCACCAACAACACGGAAACTCCTCACTGACTCCAGCAGCCCCAAACACACACACGCACACGCTGATACACACACACATATACACACACACACTGAGACACACGCGTTACAGTATGTCTTGAATTTTAGCCAAACACACCTAAACACAAACACGTGTTTATAGATGTTTTCAATTATGAGAGATCGTTCAAGCAGACTGTGTGTTGAGGCAGTGTGTGTGTGTGTGTCTGTGTGTGTTGATGGTGAAACAAATGACCGGACAGCAGAAAACAGAACGCTGCCTTTTGTCAAAAATGTTCAAACCGAATAACGAAAACTGCGAATAAGATAATAAGGATAATATGTTTGCATTTTAATGAGCCGCTGTTGTACACGCTGTGATGATTAGTAGAACTAAAAGCGTGTTCTTCAAAGTGAGCAGACTAGTCCACCGTGTGTAATTATGTAAAGTAGGTCTGCTCCTGCAGCCAGCCTGTAATTTTACACTTTTCTGAAGCCTGTCGACTTTAAAAGAAGATACAACATCACATCACACTACGAGAAACAAGAGGTGAAGTCCCCAAAATTAAATATTTGAGCGTGAAAAAATACGACGAAATCACTCTAATTATATTTAAAAAGTGTTCTTACACTGGTGTCAGGTTAGCTGAGGCTTTTTGTGTTTAATCTGATCTGTTTCTTACAACTCAAATCGGGATAATTTAATTAAATTAATATACTTTTATATTTACAGAAAGACATTGATTAATGAATTCCGTATTTTATATTTTTGAATAAATAATAATAACAATAAAGGCCAGGGTAATAGGATCTGTGGACACACACACACACACACACACACACACACACACACACACACACACACAAAGGATCTCAACATGGCGAATTGTGGCTCGCCCACCCCGCCAATGATCGATTTTTAAGTTTTTATTGGTTTTGGTTTTGTACGCATTGAACGCACCACGGCGTGATTTTAACATTGCATTCTAAAAGTAAAACGTTCAGAAATGTTTCGATATTTAAATTAATTAAATAGCATATTCCATATAAATTTAATTATATTTTAAAATCAAATTAAATTGCCTTTCATGCAACCTAAAGTGCTGAGATGTATATTGTTATGAACCAATTTGATTTAACGTGTTGGTTGACTGATTTTGAACTTTTTATCATTATTTCGCATAATTATACATCTATTAATAATTGTAACAAGTTAGGGCGTTCGCATGTTATTTAATATATTATATACATATTTATATAATAAACGCGCTTGTTTGTTTCGATTTTCTACTCAAATAAAATGTAAATTCTATGGAAATCTTTGAAGAACAAACAATAGTATCAGAGTCGCTGCCCTATAACCCAGAGCTGCATGCGCTTGTTGTTATAAATAACCAAAAAATAATAATCATAAAATCTCTCACCTTTGCAACAAAAAAACAATCTTAAATAGAAAAAAATAGATGACACGCCAAAGTTTGGTCCAGTTTTTCCTGTTTTTTTCCTCTTCGGTCCGTATTCTTCTTCTTCTCGGGCAGATAAATGTGTAACATGAGACGGCAGGACGGCTGCAGCCCTCCTGCAGCAAAATAAATCTCATATGCAAAGAAGGCTTTTGAAAATGGCGCCCTGCAGCAAACGCCTCCCTGTCAGTGTGGATGGGGAGGAGGTGAAGGGAGCGGAGGAGGGAGCAGAGGGGGGCGTGCCATGTGCGTCGTGTTACGCGCAATGGGGCTGTAGCCTCTTGCTCCTGTGTCGGTTGTAGTATGTGGATATAAAAACCGTCCCCGGTATTCGCCGGTGTAGCCTCACACGTTGGACTCCCCCTTCTCCTCCCCCTCCCTCCCCCCTCTCGTCAACAGCACGTCGGTACAACCATCGGAGAGACGCGTCGTGTCATTACGCACCGAATAAAAAGCGCACTTCTCGGGCTTCCGTGGCTTTCCAAGCTTCCCCATCCCCCTCTCCCTCTCACCGTCGAAAACACGGAGCCGTTTCTCGTTTCTTCCGCCACTTTCGCGCGCACACACGCTCTCTTTCCCTCTGTCTTTCCGTCTCGATCCAGTCCTTCGCTCCTGTGGCCGCTTTGGCGCAGAACGGACCGTCTTCACGTCCACACACATCGCCACTCCGGTGCACAGGCAGGCAGTCAGCCCGTGTAACCGCGCAATGTAGCCAGCAGCTGGAGCTTCCAGGGGAGAGTTGTGAAGAGGGGATCTCTCTCTCTCCTCTCCCTCTCGCTCGCTCGCTCTCTCTTTCTCTCCCTCCTTCCCTCCACGGCGGAGCGGCAGCGAGGGAGAAGAAGAGGAGGAGGAGGAGGAGGAGGAGGAGGGAGAAGGAGGGGGAAGCCCACGCTGATAGCTGGAGGGAGCCCCAGCGCGCTGAGCTTGTGTGTGTGTGTGTGTGTGTGTATGTGTGTGTGAACGCGCGCGCGCGCATTATAATCGTTGCTAGGAAATCCTTTCTGTGGTTGTGTGAGGGAGGATCTACAAGCAGGATGAAATCGCAGCTGCAGTAGAAAAAAAAACTCTGCAAAACGAAATCAACTTTTATCCTTTTTCAAATATAGATTTGGTTCTTTTTCCTCTTCTTGTTTTTTAAAGTATGGTAGTATAATAAGTTATGGATTTGCTGAGGAGTGTGTAAGTGTGTGTATGTGTGTTGCGCTCCTGTGTTATGTACAAGTGTGCTTCATCCATGGCAAAGGATGTGATTCAGAGTAGTGCCATAGCAGTGTATGGGTGTGTATACAATGTAAAATTTAAATATTTGTTATAACTAAAGAAAGTTAGTGTTAGGGCCGCCATAAAATTTTAATTTGACTGATTCTGAAAGGCAATCTGAGGTAATTTTACAATGATTCAAAACAAATTTAAACAATTCTAGTCCAAAGATTTCAGTTATACTTGAGAACGTAAATTTAAGATAATAAGTTGTACCAACAACTCTAACAAACAAATTTGATTTCCTTCTACACTTTCTGAGTTTGAAGATTCAGGTCTTCATTTCACACAAAGAACTTAAAGTTTCTGTGTTTTCATTATTATTTAAACTAATAACCATGGCATCATATGTTTTCTTCAAATTATAAAACAGAGGGTTCTCAGTACAATTTTAACTCTAAAAGAATGCATGCAAGTCTGCAGTATGCTGATCATGTTATGTTTTTTAGAAACTTAATTTAATGAGTTAATTGAACTCTGTACATTCAGTCAGCTCATCATTTCAAGACAAAAGACTTCAAGTTAAAGAATTCATTTGTGTTCTGAAAATAAATACTAGAAACTTTAACTTGATTAGAGTTGATTAGATGATTGCTTTTATTTTTACATTTTTACATTTATTTAACAATTTTAGAACTTTTCTGGATGTTTTGTCCTTTATTTAGAAACAGTCAGTGGTGCATTCAAGGCTTACAAACACAAACCAATAAACCAAAAAATCGATCATTGGCGAGCCACGTTCACCATGTTGAGATCCTTTGTGTGTGTGTGTGTGTGTGTGTGTGTGTGTGTGTGTGTGAGGTTGGTGGTATTTTCAGATAAATCACTCTCGGCTTGCAGAACAGTCAGTCCTCACCTATGTAAACGCACCCCTGAGGGCAACAGATTTATCTGCAAGAGGACGGTTCACCTCCCTCAAACACACACACGCACACACACACACACACAACCGTGCACACACACCTCCCCCTTCCCCTCCCTCCGTTACCCCCTTCCCCTCAGCGTGGAGATGGATGGCCCATGTCCCTTTTGTCTAGATGCAAATGGACTTTAACCCCGAATTAATGGATAACTCCCCAGAAAGGCCTAATAATGCTCCACTCACATGATGTACACACACACACACACACACACACACACACACACACACACACACACGTACACTGTAAAAATAAACTGTTTTAACTTCTAAGTCTGAGCTGCCTTAAAAATTTAAAGACTGAATTTGAAAAGACAAGTTGAAGTAATTTTGTAATGATTCACAACAAGTAAACTTTTTTAGTCAGATAAACCTGACAGTAATTTAGTTGAACTTGTGAAAACGTTCAATAAAATTAAGATATTAAGTTGAACCAACAACTATAAAACAAACAAAACAACTATAAAACAAAACAACAACAAACTATAAAAAGAGTGTTCAAAGGAGAGTTTTTTTTAACTCTTAATGAATTCTGGGCAGTCAGTTGCTGATTATGTTTCATTAAAAACTTAATTTAATGAGTTGATTGAACTCAGTCCAGTACAATCATTCCACTCATCATTTCAAGTTAAAATAACTCGTGTTTGTAAGTTTTGAAGTGTTTTGAAGGTAAATGCCAGAAAATTTAAGTTTAATTAACCAGAATTAATAAATAAAATAATTATGTTAAATTAATCAGAAAAGATTGGTTGATTCCACTAAATTCCTGTATGATTTTTTTACACCGCACATAGACACTTTCGGTGGCAGGCCCCTGATTTGATAAAATATTAAACATGTTAAGTTTGTCTGCAGAGCATTTGCACTATACATACATCATGTTTATCCAAGCAGGAACACAGAAAATGTAACTTGCTACAGCTGTATATTAATTAACATAAGTGCTTTTATTTGTTCGTTTTTTTTGTATTTGCTCGCCTCCTGATGGAGTGCTTCTTAAATTAAATCAAGCCCTGCTCCGAGATCTCACAAACCACACAACCACTGTGACCAACCTCCGCTCCACAACAGTAGAAGAAATCCTCCACTGCCTGTTTTCCCACCTCCCTTTACAACCTCTATAACACAGAAATATCACATTGTTGTAATTTCTATTTTCATTTTTATGTGCGGACGTTTGAACTTTCAGGGCCTGTTGTATCCCGCGCCGAGCTCACAAGATGATGACAGACGCTGGGGTTTAACATGGAGCTGCTGGGTGCAGGAATGGGGATGTAGATACGATCCCCCATTAGCTGTGGCGCCATGCTGCTCCGCAACATTACCACGGCACTAAAATTTTATTTGAGCAGCCCGCTCACTCAGGTTGATCAAGAGGAGAAGGGGGGCAGAAAGAGAAAGCGGGACGGAAAGCCTCAAAGTGAGTGTGTTTAGGTGCAAGTGTGTGTGCATGCACTTGTTATATTTTTGTGAACAATAAACCCCATGTATACCTGTCACCCCTGAGCACAATCACTGAAACACCCCCATTTGCTGCGTGTCAGGAGCAGACTGCATTACCACGGATGTAAAAATTCATCTGGGGAAGAGGCCACTTGTTGCTGGAGATGACGATAGCCGGCTGGTGAACAGAGGGAAAGGGGGAGAGAGACAGGGAGCGGGGGAGGGTAGGAGAGCTGGAATAATTTCATCCAAGTAAGATGGATGTTTTAATGCATCTGCTTTGTGTAAAGTCCTCCACAACATGCCACATAAACATATCTGTCTTTATGGACGCGCCCGCCGGGATGATATTGGAGGAGAGAAGAGGTGAGGAGTTGTCAGTTGTGCAGGGGGAGGCAGTGTGTTTGTGTGTGAGTGTGTGTAGGGAGCCATTGTAAAGGCCCATTTATGCCCCCTTTATGCACAAAAATAGATATATCCATTTCAAACAATGTAATCATCACTGGCCACATATTCCACGCCTTCTTTACATCGGCATGGATGTTAAGTAACACATCCACTAGAGGGCACCACTCAGGGTCAAAAGTTACGCCAAGAAAGAAGCAGTAGAAGAGTCAAAAATTTCTGACAGCAGTAAACATGGTGGTGCTGTTTTCCCTTGACGAGGTGGGGGTTGTAATAATTTACCCCTTGAGAAAGAGGCAAAAGTGGAGGCAGCGTTGTAGACGGCATTGTTCTGTGTGGCCATTAAATACATCAAGACGTGCATGTAGAATTCTTTTTACTAACCAATTAACGACAAATACTTTAGGATTGAAACTTCTTTGTCATGTCCTACGATCTTGTCTCGCTTGAACAATTGGATACACTGCTAAAATGCCCCCATGACAACTGGGGCACTGCTCTGTTTCATCTGTGTCCATAAGCTTTCAGAAAACTTTCACAAAAAATTATATAATGAACGCAGAGTTTGGACAGAAGGTTCCGTCTGTATCCATTTCCATATTGAATGTTCAGCATAAGCCTTAAGCAGCACATACACAGTACGTTAGGCATAGTTCCTGTACATATGTGTTTTGTGTACCTGTAATATTTGTGTACCTGAATGACACATAAAATGCCATCCATCCATCCATCCATCCATCCATCCATCAATCCATCCATCCATCCATCCATTTTCTTGCTCCCAGGCCAGATGGGAGATGTTATCCCTCCAGCAAGTTCTGGGTCTGCCCTGTGGCCTCTTCCCGGTTTGACCTGTCTGGAAAACATCCAAAGCAAGTCGTCCAAGAGGTATCCTCATCAGATGCCTGAACCACCTCAGGTGGCTCCTTTCAACATGAAGGAGCAGCGACTCTACTTACAGCTCCTTCCAAATATCTGAGCTCCTCACCCTATCTCTAAAGCTGAGCCCAGCCACCTAGAGGAAATTCATTTCGGCCGCTAATATTTGCAAACTCATTCTTGTCAATACTACCCAAAGCTCATGACTATAGGTAAGGGTTGGAACTTAGATCAACTTGGCTCCCTCTTCACCACAACAGTCCAGTACAACGTCCATATTACTCTTGATGCCACACCGAGCTACCTGTGGAACTCACGCTTCATCCTCTAGTCACTCATGAAGAAGACCCTGAGATACTTGAATTCCTTCATTTGGATTTGAGACTTACTTCCCACCCATGGGGGAGAAATCCACCATCTTTCCAACAGAGAATCATGGTCTCAGACTTAGAGGTGCTGTCCCTCATGGCAGCTGTTTCCATCTCAGCTACAAACCACCCCAGTACATGCTGAAGGTCATGGCCCTAAGAAGCCAACAGAACTATGTCATCTGTACAAAGCAGACGCAATTCTGAGGTTCCTAAACTGGACACTATCTTTTGAGTTTGTGTATCCCTGTGATCCTGGGAGCTGTGTCGTCGGGCAAGGGCAGGGTACTGACACCTGGCAGTGCAGACTGGTCCTCAGGGCGTGGAGCACCACATAAAATACATGCATGATATGCTAATCATACGTGCCCCATTTCAGTTCTTTCACTTTCAGTAGCCTACAGTTAATGCACTGCATCAAACTGTAAGAGCCACCCTGAAGACTTTGGGTTGGTTCTGCAATGCGGATGTTGTTTTAAACTCTCTAAAGATGCATTTCACCCAAAGAACCAAGAGCTTCTCCAAAGGTTCATAGTGCTGTAAAGTTAGACTAAAGTCAGCGTTTTTGGTGGACAACCTGGCAGTTTTTAATGTGGAAGTGAGATGGAAAAGCCACCACAAATAAAAAACGCTGTATGGTTGAGCACAAAAGGAGGTTTCAGGAAAAATGTATCGACTCTTACTTCGTCAGACCTCGGGGTAAAACTAAAGTGATCTGCCTTATGTGCAAGCAATTGAATTTGGTGCTCAAAGAATTTAATGTTAACGCCATTATGAGACCGCAAATCCTATGACAGGTTCATAGGTTTTCCTTTGCAGCCCTCAATCATAAGCTGACTCCCTAAATTGGCACACACTCATCAAAACTCCTGTCCTAAGTCAGATATTTGTACCTTTTTTATTTCTCAGTATATTCAAAAACAATCAAAATGATTTCTATTTTAACCGGTAGATGGATTAGCTGGGCTGATGAAACCAAACCACAATTAAGGGTTTTTCTTAGAACCACATTTGGTCAAAATAAACCCAAACACAGAGCAATCATGATTATAGTAACTATGAACCCATAAACTATCCCATTTCCCCCCAAATGTGACTCACTTCCCTTTCATCAGCTCAGTACATCCTCTGAACTTTTCCACTCATTCCTCAGCCACTGGTATTGCCACATTCACTCGGTCCCATGATCAACAGAGGGTGCATACACAAGCTATTGTTGTTGGGGAAGACGGCCGTAGTCGATGAAGGAGCTTTGTCAGCAGACTACAATGCACCCATACTTCCTGGTGCTACACCTGCAGCAGCATCAGTTTACAGTTGCATTACTGCAACTGCACCTGTACTGACCTCCGTGATACTGATAGTGAGTAAATGTCTGAGGGTTTTTCTTCTTTAGCATTAAGCTCACAAAACCTTAGACCTTGTCTAGCTGATTGAGTTTTTATGGTGATCTTAATCTGGAAATTCTACCATTAGAACATTTGTATATGTAAACAACAACAAGGATTGTGTGATTGCATGGGGCACGTTAAATGCTACATTGACTTAGTAAATCTAACAATTTACTTGCCCAGGTGATAAGGTAAAAAAAAGAATGAAACACTTTTTATTTTCCACAGCTAAGTGGGTCATCTTGCTTCCTCTCCATCTCTGTTGAGAGTTGCACATGTGCAGTACCGATCAGGCACTCATGAAAATATAGTTGTGGGTAAAGACAAAGTTTATGAGCTTAGGTACAAACAATCATTTCAATTATACAGGAAAAGGAGTAAGGTTGAGTGGTGTCAGACAATGTGGACAGTTTGAGAGCAATGCAGATAAAACAGGGGTTGCTTTTCAAAAATATTTCACATTTCTGGAGTGCCTTAACAAGAGCCAACTGCACTCCACTTGTATGGCAGCCAAGATTAAACATGACAATTAACTTTGTTTTTTGTTGTTATTTGATAAATGCTATTACATAAAACAATTTGTTTCGAAATTAAGGATGTCTCATTCTTCCAGGGGCAATCATAGTAGCACCTGGGACACAAAGATACAGTGTTTGGGACAATTCTGCAACTGTGGAGAAACTTTATCATAACAAATGAAAATATTACGTGTATGTGTCATGGAATACATATAATTTTGATTGGTAGGTATTAAAATCAGGAAAATTTGAGGTAGCACACCCTCAACAATACGCGTCATGCACACTTAGACAGAAACAGGTTTGTGTTTGCAGTGATGCATTTAGTGATCAAACAGTTAGTTAAACAAGTAAGTAAATAGTAAGAATTGACTTTGGGCAAGTTGATTTCTGACACACTTGAAAAGCCAGGCAAGTACAAATAGACAGTAACGTTGAACCCTAAGAGCAACTGAGCTGATTCCAAGTCCTTGAGGACCTTGTTGCAGGTTGATTGTGTAAGTCTGTTCATCTAAAAATCGCAGTGATAATAACATCCTGTGTTGTCTGAGTGCCTCAAAGCTCAGCAGCTTCATCCTTTGCAAATTTCACACTTACAAGGCATGACACTTTTCCTCTTTTTCACATGATTCACAAGAGTGAATGGACAGAACGCCCCAACAGTTGATGTCTGGGCCTTGTTGTGGTGAAGCGCCTGATATTCTGGTGATGTTTAGATTTACGGACCACATCTGCCTATATTTAATCGGAGTCAACCTCAAGCTTTGAAGAGAGACATTTGGATCAGACCGGAGGCCAAAAAGCAAAGAAGAAAGGAAAGATAGTGTTAGTAACGGCAAAAAGATGGGAAGGCCAGAGTAGAAGTGAGTCGGCCCTTTTGTGGCTCGAACTGATTGGATCAGCGTTGAGTTGACCTCTGACCTCCCAGCTGGGCCAAAAAATGGGTCCTCTGACACACACTTCCCTTTTCTTCTCCCGGGCAACAGCCACTGTGAAGATCACATGACTCTCCGAGCCGGCCATTGCCAGGCCGCGTGATGCTGCTGCAGATGTGGGGAGAAAAAAAAATTATAAAAGGAAGAAAAGAAGTTTTTAGTGAAAGATTGGAAGGGGAACAAGGGCTAGGGGGTGACATGGAGAACAAGCGAACGCGTCAGCAGACAGTGAGGAGGGGAGGGGGGGTCACAAAGCTAGCTTTGTTTCTGGCCTGGCTGCTGCATTAGCAGCTGCAATAAAGAAAAAAGCTCAGAGAGAAGAGGATGGATGGACGATGGCATGGAGGGGTGAATGGCCTGGCATGACGTTTAAGAGATGTCTCTGTTTGTCACTTCAGTACACTGCGGTTTAATGCTGCTTCATAGAATATGCATACATGCCATAACTCATAGACAGACATGAAGACCTACATGGCAGACTCAAGATAAAGGCACCACTGTGCGTCCAGTGATGTAACGCTCTTTTATGACTGATATGCATTACAATATGAGAGCAAAGATGAAAGAATTTAGTGCCTTGGCAAGAAGTCATATCCCAGGATTCTTTGCTCTCTTAGCTCACCCTTTTGTGGCTGTCTCAGTTATGCAGCTATGCTCACCTATGGGGCCACTGGGCCTCCATAAACCTGGAGAAGTGCATTGGTGTGTGTGTTTCTGTGCAGGTTCCTGTGTGTGTATGCGTGTGTGTGTGTGTGTGTGTGTGTGTGTGTGTGTGTGTGTGTGCACTGTGCACACG
>JAJHUR010056453.1:1763-18691 GCA_027495735.1 Lutjanus campechanus
CACCCACTACATCTCTTCTCGTCTCTTCTTTTTTCACTAACCAACAACATTCAACCAGCAAGTTTTTCTCATCATTAGTAGGCTATGGCTAACTTTTCAGCTATCTGGCAAACATAATGCTTAATGGTTAGTTAACTTTTTAGCTTGCTAGCAAACAATATAGCCTTTTTAGCTAGGCATCAAACAATATAACATTTAGTTGTTGTTTTTCTTTAGCTAACTAGCTATCAATATAACATTTAGTTGTTGTTTTTCTTTAGCTAACTAGCTATCAATATAACATTTAGTTAACTTCTTTTTTTTTTTTTAGCTATCTAACAAACAATGTAACATTTAGCTAACTTCTTAACTAAGTGGCAAACAATGCATGGCATCTGCTATCTACATTTTCAAAGCCCTCTAGAAATAACATCAACCTCCAAGCTGCAACCTGCACGCTAGGAAGGACAAATTAGTTCCTGGGATGCTAATCGTATGAATGTAAAAAAACAAAAGAAAAGATAACAGCTGCTAGGAGTCTGACGTGTCTCCAGTGCTAAGCACTTTAGAGAGGGCTCTGGCAATGCAAGACTAATGTTTCGTCAGCTTTTTGGCTAGCTAGCAAACAATATAATGCTTAATTAACTTTTTAGCTCGTGAGCAAACCATATAATGTTTCTAGCCAGCAATGTCAGTGTGCCTTTTATCTTGTTACCCATACAAAGATGTTGCTCTGTAACATAAATAAAGGCCTTGAGGTATGTTTGTGCAAATATCATGATAGGGTGAAAATATCAGTTATGAAAGGAAAGAAGAAAGCAATTCTACTTTATGTCACAACACCAGCATGGTAGACACACTCTTGCACGTACACACACAAACTAAATCACCTGGAAATGGCCCATAATTTTCTTAGCACCGCAGCGTGACACACAAACACATGCACACATGCACACACGCACGTAGAGAAATTGAGGCTTTTTTGTTCATATGTCTAGCGTGCGCACACACACACACACACACACACACACACACACACACACACACACACACACGTGCATGAACACACACTACTTTTGACATTTGGAGATTGTTTGTTTTGGTCGACTTCAGGCAGCAACCCCACCTGTGGCGATGACTCTGTTTTGGGTCCTGACTTGTCACACTGTGTGAGAGGCGTCAGGAGAAATGCCCGAGGCGAAAACTGGCCCTGTTTAGCCCCGCAGTATGCCCGTTTGTAATTGGCCAAAACACCAGGCGGCCTGTGGCCATTTGTCAGTTTGAATAATTGATACAGGGAATGGTCACACCAGCAAACACGCTGGCACTTTAGCTCACATTTACATGCAGGCTTTTTTTTAAGCTCTACGCACATAATTTTCATGTGCAATTCCACGTGATGTTATGAATTATGTATTCAGTTTCATTCAGATTAACATCTAAAAACACAGGCCCATGTACCATTAGTCCAACTAATCAATTATGAGACGTATAGAAATGAGTGAAGATACAAGCAAATGGAGATTAAATTGGGGAGATAGCCAGTCAAATTAACTGCTGCTTGTTAGGGAGGAGAAGATGAGATTCTTGTCTGCAGTTTTCTTGTTAATACAGGCTTCATTAATGACATGCTCACTTTTCATATTGTCACTCTTTGAAAATCATGAGCCAGAAAAAAAAACAAGTTTCCTATTTAGCAAAGGATGATCAGCCAGTCAAAACTGTCAGAATGTTGAAATCAGTCAAAACGCGTTTTTTTTTTTTTGTTCCACAACCCTTCATTCGTTGACATGCCCTTTTCATGCTGCACAGTCAAGAGAAGGGATAGTTTTGATGAGTGCCTTTTGTTTCATTCACTTTTTCTCCATTTCTTTTTTTCTCATGTCCTAATTAACTCCCTTTTGTCTCGCCATGTTTTCCAAATGAGCGCTGTGATTCTCTATCTTGGTGTTATTTTTGTCGTTAATAAATGAAGGTTGAGCATGCATTGCCTTGTAATTAGTTGGAGGAACAATGCAAGACTGCAGTATTTTTGGCCTTGGTTTGTTTTGGTGATTCAGAGAGTGGGAGAGATAGACACACACACAGAGAGAGAGAGAGAGAGAGAGAGGGAAAGATACAGAGAAACAGAGAGGAAGCACAGCCAGAACCCTACGACTCCCTGTTGAGAGAACATAAGCTGCGTTGCAGGACTGCAAAATATGCTGCCTGGCTTCTAATGCCAGATTAGCAATGGCAAACCATTGTATTGCGAGCCATGGCATCAGCATGAGATCAGTGCGCATGTATACAGCCTAATGAATCTGTCACTAAGTTTAAAATGGGCTGAGATTGTTCTGGAAAGGAAATCATGAGCATCTGTGTTTAAGGCCATATGCCACTTTACACTGACATTACTTTATATGCATTATTGTCCTACTTATCTTTTCAATATATAATACAGAGTACAGTGCAATATGGCTCTGTTCAGACTACGGGCATATTTATTTCTTATTTGTTTCTCAAATCAGACTGCCTGCACTGTTATTTGCAAGTGATTGGATCAGATTTGTGTGTCCAGACATTCCTAAACTGCATGGTCGGCTGTGGTAACAACGTAGGTGTCGGTAACGTGGCAGAAGCATGAGAAATGAAGATCCATCATCTTGCCCTGTCAAGTCGTGGTGCAGATCTCCTCCGTCGCACCAGACAAACTCTGTGTTGTCCTCCACAACACTCTGCTAGCAGCAGCATGGATTCTGCTCATTCTGCTCAGTTTATTGCTGCCATCCTGTCAGGACTGAGACACAAATTTGATTTGAATTGCATATCAAACCACCCCCAAATGTGGCTTGGATCCCTATTTGAAAAAATCGCATTTCATGTGTTTTTTGTTTTATTTATTTTTTTGTTGTCCAGACTTTCAAAAATCAACCTGGATACAATCTTGATAGGCTATGCCAAAGAACGGATTTGGGCTGGCAGTCTGAACAAGGCCTATGAGATCACTGCACGGTCCAAATTGCCTTTCTGTTAATCTTAACACTAGACTGTCTAAATTGGAAAGAATATGCTAATATGCTGTATGGTCAAAGACTGGAACAAATGTTTGAATGTTGCCATCAACAAACAGAAGATTGGGATCAACTGAGGAATGAATGAGTTCAATAAATAAACTGCTTATAGAACTATCAATTGCAATCTGATTAGTGTTGCAACCAATTATTCTTTTCAATTGCAATTTTGTCTTCAAGGTTTTGTTTTTTATTTTGATTACAGATGAATTGATCCATCTAAAAAACGTCCCCAAAGAACACAAAGAAGCCAAGATGATGTCTTCATATTTCTTGTTTTGTCAGACTAACAGTTTAAAACTGGTTTAAAACCGGTTTTTCTATGGATTAAACAATTGAGGTATAACGTGTCAAAGTAATAATACTTAAGATTTCAGTCCTGGTTGTTTGGCTGGTTACTGGTGGTAACAATACGGTTTCATATTACAGATCACAAATAAACTTTTGTTGTTTTAGAAAAGAAGTCAGGCAACACGTGGCCTTTTTCCACCAGAAACCGTGGTCTGATTTTTTACTGCAGTGACAGTGAAAGGAGTTTGTCATCGTGCTGAGATGTTGGTGGTGTGCAGCCTGTCGCCTGCAGCTTTTCATCTAACAGCTCACTGTGGCTGCCCCTTCTTTTTCCATTACTCCCTGCAATATTTCAATCTGATCCGCTGTCAAAAAATGCCAAAAATGACTGTGGTCTTGTTTTGTAGATGCACTCCGCAGTCAGTGTCAAAGCTCACTGACGAGCACATTGCATTTCCTGTGTCTTCTTCATAATAACAGTCATGTTTGATCAGTTAATTGTTTTAATATGAACCTGCAGCAGAGGGAAATGTTTGGTTTGCAGTAGCAGTGACTTAATACCACTTTTTTCCAGGAATATTGCCTCAGACACCCAGTTTGGATTACTGCACACATACAAATATTGAAATACTTTCACAATCACCAATGTGTTACCCCATTCAGTGACAGAAACTGATTTAACAGTCGGTTATTTAATGAAATATTTTATTTTACTTTAATTAGTAAGCTTCAGAGGTGCTGGTAGGCAGATTTTGGACAGAGCCAGGCCAGCTAGACTAGTTTTCACCTGCTCTCGGTAATTATGCTAAGCTAATTGCCCGCTGGCTGTAGCTTCAAATTTATAAACAAACAAATGAACAAAAACCAAACTAAAAAGACTGATTCCTTTTAAGTCAGTTATCAAAATTCAATCGGCTATCGACTAGTTTTTTCAGCAATTGTAAATAAACATTTATCTGCAGGGATGTTGGATATAAGTGCATGTGAAGAGTGTTTGCATCTTTGTTTATGCGTTTATGGTGACAGAAAGAATGATCACTTGTACCTGAACACATGCACACACACATTGCTTAGCTTCAGCATTTGTAGCTCTTTCTTGTTGTCAGTGTGTGTGTGTGTCTGTGTGCATCTTGTGTCTCGGTGTGTTTGTGCGATGCACGTGCATATCAGCATCCAAACCACATTTGCAATTCACAGAAGCCTCCCTCGCGCATTGTCCCAATCTCTGCCTACTTACACTGCTCTTTTTTTTTGTTTTCCTCTGTGCATTGTTTTGGCCTGCAGCTATTGTATCTGTTTAGATTGACTGGTGGTTTGGCTTTACCTCTTGGCTTCAGAATGGGGAACTGGGTAGCAGAGAAGGGGGTAGATAACAGAAACAGACAGGGTCTTGATCACCCACGCTATCCCCTACCTAAATATTACTCCACAATGAAGCCCCCCCTCCCCCATCCCCCTCCCTGCCCAAAAATAAAACAAATAGGACATGTTCATTTCCTTTCCTCTTTATCTCCTCTGTCTCTCGCAATCTCCTGTCCCTCCTTTGCAGGTATTCCCTGCCACTCAGCCCTCGCTTTCTTCTTCTTTTTTTTAATCTCATTCCATACTCCTTGATTCTCTCCCTCTGTCTCTCCTCATTTCTCCCCTCTCAGGTTTAGCAGAGAGGAGGAGTGCCAGTGATTAGGAGGCGTTAGAAAGAATGGACGTGCTGTTCCCATAAAGCGCTCTGTGCTGTCAACACCAGCTTTGGTGGAATGGAATCAGATAAAAAAAAAAAAATCACTGAGTGCGTATGTGTGTGTGCGAGAAGAAGGGGGGTCAATTAGGAGTGTAGCCCGCCAGCCCCTGTGAGACACATGACTCTCTTGCCTACTACTGTAAAGTCAGTTTGCCCTTCAGCTGAACTTTGGCTCACTTGAGCTCAGCAGAGTTGGGCCAGACAGAGATGAGAGGTGGGGAAAGAGGGAGAAAGAAAAAGGCTAAAGCGAAAGGACTGTCTCACAGTGGTGGAATTAATACCCCCAACTCTCCCGCCCCCCGCCCCTCCTCATGCACTCACACACGCGCACACAAATATTTGGCAACATACGGAGTGAGTGATGTGACACTTTGGCAGTGGACAGGGATACGGGGGGTGCAGAGACCAGTCTGGCAGAGTCTACCAGGGCAAAGGGAAGCAGTAGTTCCAATGGCATTATCAGCTGTCCGCTGTGATTATTCTCCTTCTCTCTCAGTTCATAAAATAATCATTTTCTGAACATGCTCATTGGGATTACCAAATATTACACTCAGAATATAAGCTAACTTGAGTCAAAAATCATTCTTCTTGAAGAGTGACATTTTATCCAGATAAAAAAGATGCCCAGTAGGTTATATATTGATCCACTTTAAATGCACAGTTTGTAATTTCTGCTACCAGGAGTCTCCCAATCAAAACAATAACAAAAGAAGGACTTTGATGACATTGTAAAGTAGCATGGAATCATGGGAGTTTATCTTCATCCACACCACTGCCAATGAAAATCTACCTGACGTGACTCTGGAAGATATCACGTTTCATGGGTGTTCATATTCAAGTTTTATTCACTTTACATATAGTCACATGTGCTGACTTACTCCCTCACTCTCTGACGCATCATCTGGTGTTTGGAGTGTTTCCCTGTAAGCTATAGCAACTAGCAACCAAACGAAATGCACCACAACCTAGAACAAAATACATATTTCTCTGTGTTTGAACATGGTTGGAAACTATACAACAACTTTGCTGTTGGTCTGTCTGTCATACCTTCTTTTGTAACTCCATGTAGATGCATCAAAGTACAATGAACAAAAAACAAACTTTGAGGCTACACATTTTTAAAAATGGTGTCGGAAATAAAATGCTGCATGTCATCAACCAGTCATAAATCTTCCACGCTGCATGCCCTACCCCAAAAGTTTCAGTGTATTAGGAAAGTACTACCCTGGGGAAAGTACTTGTGGTGTAAACGTGACTCGAGGCTGCCCAATGTTGTGATTTAAGAAGATCTGAAGCAAATCTAGAAGTGGAATGAGGAAAATACTACATTTCCAGGGAAATTCATGTGATTCAATCACAGATGTCTTGGTGGTCACAAGCCACATGTGATTCAAACATCAGGTGATTGTCATTAAATGACAACTGTGGCCAGTGAGTTGTGGCATGGTGCTATATTGTAAGGCAAAAAAAAATCATTTAACATGAGTATGTTGTTTGTAATTAACTACCTAAACTACACGATGCAGCATTTAACTACTGAGGAGTTACTGATGTTTGAATGTACTTAAACTGCAACAGCAAACTGTAGTTAAACTAGTAATTGAACTACATGTAGTTAGCTACAACCCAACACTGATATCAAACAGAGGACTCAACGACCAAGAAAACAAGAAATAACTTGACATGAAATCTAAACCAAAACACACTGATTAATTGATGACAAAAGAATATTAACTATGGATATTAATTATTAATGAGTGCACTCAAATTACAAAACATAAAGTGTCATAATGTTATTATTTTAAAGAAATGCGTCGCATGAAACCAGAGACACTACTTGAATTATTTATGTGCACTGTGAGCATCAATATGTTTTGAGCTGAAAACAATAAAAAACAACTAATAAAATGTTAAAGGGGAGAAGACAGATGAATTAAATTATTAAGTGTCTGTCTCTCTCTTACACCGTGTACCTTTTAACATTCACACCTTACACTTGCATTTGATCCACAGTTATGTGGATGGCGTATGCTGTGTTCCTGTGAGAGTTCCTTTTATAAACTTCATGCAGGTCCCATGAGTCTGCCTGCTAAGTGGCCCAACTGGATCCCTCATTGCAGGACATACTAGAGAAAACACTACGTTTTCGCTACATGTTCTCATTTGCAGTGGCCACGCATCATCTGCTTAGAGAAATCAGGGTGAACCATCAGAATATCAAAGAGGCTGACATTTACTTGGAATGTAGTTGTGTGTGTGTGTCTCTACTTGATCATAGTGTTCTCTATTTTTCACTCCCGGTTCCTTCCTCTCCCTCTTTTCTCTAACACACCAACGGGAAACATGAGCAACACACCTATTTGTGGTGCATTTTGTGTTTGCAGGTGTTAGCTTCGCAGTGACAGGGGAGAGATGGAGCGAACAGAATGAGAGGCAGCGAGAAAAGAAGGAACGAGGAAAGAGTGACAGAGGGAGAGGGAGTGGCTATTCTCTCATGCTGAGTGAGTGGAGTGTCAAGACATGACTGAAGTGTAGCAGTGTCATGAAGTATTGAATGCTCAGCGAGACTCCATGTTCCACGTAGCATGTACAGACAGACGGAACCGACAGAAAAAGAAGAGAGTCGCAAAGATTATGCAGTTTGAAAGTATCGTCACAGAGGGAGAGCTTCATGCTGCAACGGATAATAAAGCTAATATAGTGTCGTTATGAATCTGAGTTTGGCATCTTAACTTAAAGCCTACACTTTTAGAAATAAGGGTTCCAAAAGGGGTTTTCCTGAAGGGATGAGGTTCTACTCACAACCAGCTGCTTCTGAAGAACCCTTTTTTAAAGAAAAGGTTCGCCAGGGGTTCTTTGTAAGACCAGGCGTTTTCATCCAAAAACCCTTTTTAGGAGAAACAGTTGTTCAAGGATTGTTGAAAGCTTGAAGAGTGTTTTATTGTTAAAGATCCTCTCATTCGGGGTTCTGAGTGGATGGTTTTAGGTATAAACCTTTATGTTGAGTTCAAGGTAGAACCCTCTGAAAGGTTTTCTTTATTTAAGATTCTACCAGGAACCAAAAAGGACCAAAAAGAACCAAAGAATCCTGTATGGTTCTAGTTAGCGCTTTGATTTCTAAGAGTGCAGCTATCATTCTCTGCAATAAGCCATTCCCTGAGTCTCCCCTATTTGCTATTGCTTTACGCTGCTGCCCAATAAAGCTGAAACGTCATAAAAATAATCTTAAAAAAGATCATCAAATAGTTATGGATTCTCATAAGCTCCGAAATCACTGAAATGCCGAAGACGTGAATAACAAATCTAAGCCAGGCATTTCCGAAAGCACTCCACCTGTTCTCCTGTGACGGATGCTTATACCTTTAGCCACTAATTGGCACTGATGGGGAAACCCTCCCACATTCACTCCTCCCTCCATCACTCCTCACATACACACATACCAGTGTACACACACCTAGGAAATGGATTGACCTCATTCGCAGGGCTTGGGGGGCTGCATTAAAGGGTCTCTCACTCTCTCCCTGGCAGATTGTCAAAAAGCGGGTGGTCAGTATAAGTGAGAATCATGCCCTACTTCGGCTAGCTCTGTTGGGAACCAAGTGGTCTTTTGACAAGGCTTTTAATGGATAGGAGTGTTCAATGTGGATCAGGACCTTTGAGCTATATCGAAGCAGCTCTCTGAACCTTAAGCTTGGCGGACATTGCTTGTCAAGCTGAAGGAAATTCCTATTATTATTCTGAGATTGGATTCGTGTGGATTGTGATTGGGCCTAGACTTGAGCCTTGGGGAACTCCATATATTCCTTCAATTTTTCAAGCCCTCTACTAGAACTATGGACCTTTTTCCTGCACTTTATTTTACAGAGCATTAATAAGATCTAACAAACTGTCCTTTGTATTAAACTAGCAAAAACTGAAAAAATATGTTTTTAATTACACAGTATTAGACCATTTATTAGAGCCTTATTAGACTTTATTAGAGTGCAATTAGGAACATATTACAACAGAACTGTACTGTAAGCTAGGGTGTGTTATTTTTCACAGTTTGACCCTCATTAGACATTCTGAGAAAGTAATTAGGGACACATTACATCAAAATTGTACTGTAAACTAAATTACTTTAGTAGCTTTAGTTTACAGGACAGTTCTGTTGTAATATGTTAGTAATTGACCTCTAATAAAAAGTAATAAGGGTCATATAACAGGTCCAATACTGTCTAATTAAAAAATATTTCTACTTTTTGTCTAATTTGATACAAAATATGGCTTGTTATGTATTAGTGTGCTGTAAAATAAAGCGCAACCAACCTTTTTACTCTTGTGGCGATAAATCAAATCCTGACTCCTTTTTCCTCAAGCTTGCTGTATTCGTGTTGGCCTTTGTTATATATTTCAGATGTTTCATGATGCAAACATGCCAGTTAACACGCATGCAGCCATGTCAAGATGCACAAAATGCACACAGAGGTACCCACACTCAAAGAGCACGCAGCCATAAATCATTTAAAGCACAAGTCTTCTCTGAGAAATGCTTCGCATAAAAACAGCCCACCTGAGTCCAGCAGCACATAGATCAATCATGTATCACAAGAAAGTCAGGGGAAGAGTGGGATAACAGAAAGAGGAGTAGAGGGGGGAAGAGAGGCCTTCGAAGCTTTGAGCACCCTGAGGCGTAGTTCCCTCAACTGGAGCAGGTTCTTGCATGTGGGAGAGATGTAACATGGAGTGGTCATGATGCACCGTGCGCGTGCAAGTTTATGCTTCCTATATTTAAAGGCTCCAGCTATCTGTGCACACAATGCATAATGCATCGGACGTTCAACTCAGTGTGCAATTAGCAATGCTTACACGCAACCAGTGCACGCATTGAGCCTTGGCTACTACAGGACAGTGTTAAAGGCATCAGACGCTCCTCTCCCTCCCCCCCTCAACACATCCCTGTGTTCCTTTTTCATCTTGTCAGAGGGAGAGAGGGAATGAGGATAAGATAAGGCCAGGCTATCGGCTCGGCTTGCCCTCCATTTGAAAGGGGCAATGTTGCAGTATGCAGAGAAAGAAGGAAAAAAGGGGAGGTCTATCATAAAGCAAGCTTGTTTCAGGTTAGCAAAGGGCGCTCAGTGACAACAAGCGGTAATCCCTCCTTCCCAGGCCTAGAGGGGATAGAGCGATAGCGTGGATGAAGATGGTAAAAGAGGAAAAAAAGGCTGCCATAGAAAGACAGCAGATATCCGAGCTGACCAGTTGTGAGGAATAATTTCCTCATGAATATTTTAGTTGAGTTGATGCATTTCAGACAAAAACAGGTCAATTAATTGCATATACGCAGGTTTTTTAAACATAGCTAAACCTGCTAAAAATAGGTAATTGACCCAGTAGGTAATATTTTGCCTTTCTGCCTTTCTTTTGTGTGAGCAGGAGCGCAAAGAGAGGTGTTTAAAAAAAAAAAAAAAATCAATGTGTTCAGCTCTCAGTACTTCTGTAGCTTCTAACTGAATCTCTATGGTTTGAAGTTTAGTTTCTACACTACATCACTGTTTGTACTTTCAGGTATCTGTTTTATTGTACTGTGTCATGTTTGTTTTAGCTGGATAGGAGTCAGGTTAAATAAAAATAAATGGGAGGGCGTTTATCATGAAGAATTTACAGGAAATAAAATAGTATTCCCCATTTTACAGTCACTCAACTCAAGCTTGTCATCTGTTAGATACACACCACAAAGCGGTTGCAAACTCCACTGTGCTGACACACCAGGAGAAACTGAATCAAGCTATGCAGTACAGGTGTAAGGAAAAGGAGGGAAAAGGAGGTGACAAGCCTTCAATGCCCCCTCCCAAAAGGGAAGAAATTAGTTTCCACCAGAATGTCATGTCCACATCACCGTCGATCAGACCTGGAGCTGTTAAATAGCAGTGACCCATGCAGAATCATTTGACTCAGGAGTGAACGTTGATTGTTCCCATTCCCACTGAAGACAAATGCCAGAGGTTTGTGGGTATTAGTAGGATTTTTCGCCCAGTGTAAAAGGGGCTTAATACAAGTTTCCAAATCCCTTAAAAACAGAATATCATAGTTCCTTTTTGACTCCTTCAACTAACCCCTCCAGACTCTGCAAATGGCCTTCGCCTCTTGGACAGAATCTGTCTCTGTTCTTGGACTAACCGAGAAGCAGAGGTAGCATTCCTTCAAAAAGCCGGTTCCTTGCTGCCTACAATCTATAAAATTGCTGGGGAGGATCAATCTGGGTCCGAAGACGGAGCTGGAGTCAGTCTTCCCCTGAGTAGCAAGGCTGTGTGTAGCCTTATCCCCTGATGGATGTGGAGAGGGCTAGCTTTAATCCTGGACTAACAGCCAGTTCTCTGGCCCCTGATTGCTGCACAGCACAGAAAAACAGCCCAAGGGGACAAATATAGTCTTCCTTTGATACCAAGGGACCCAGCTAAGATTTATATTTGTGGGTATGACTACATATGTGCATACATGAGGTGAGCAAAAGGAAAGAGAAAGAGGGTGTGAGGGAAAGGTTGATTTTATTATTTGTGGGTATTGGGTTTTTGTTCACACCTAAATCCTGGCCATCAATAACAATCTCTCTGAATAATAAGGTATAAGGACCTTGAGCAGACAGAGCGAGAAGGCTTTGATTTCACATAAAAGCCAGCACACGCATACTCACACACACTTCTCAGAAATATTCTTTTGAAAATCTTTATCCAACCTGCATGTAAACCAAGCTTATAACAATGTAAGGGACATCGTCCAGGTGTAGAGTTGAGGCACCTTTTACACAACCCAGATCTCACTTTTCACAAATTATAAAAATACTTAAACTTATTTCTTTTCTTGATTTTAATTTTGTTCTTGTTAATTTGGGATATTATTATCATTCAAAAATGAGTACTGCAGTCCAAATAGCGAGTTGGAGCCATAAACAGTATATTAAATGGGTTGAAACCCTATTTAATGTACAATCTATGGTCGAAGCAGGTTGTTGCATCTGTTCTTTTAAAAAAAAGGAACTCTTACATACGCCAGCTGATCATGCAGAGTTTTCAGCATGAGACCTCGCAGCTTCAGTGCAAATATTTATGGCCACCCTCAGCTGCTTGACCTGTGTCTTTTCCTGACAGCTAGAATGGCAAGCGTCTGTCTGTTTATAAAGACATGGGGTCCAAAAGCTCACATATGGTCATTAGCATGCTGGGCAGACAACAACAGGTTAGGGTTATGGATTAGCCGTGAGCTGCGGCTCATGTAAACGTTGAAAAGAGATGTTTTCAGCAAAGACTTCATTTGGGAGGCTTGCTTGCTTCAGGCAATGTTTTTATGTCATTATTCAAACTATGCAGTGTATTCTAATTATTTCAGGGTGTAGAACATACAAGATAGTTGTGAGGTTGCACTGCGGGATGCACAATGCTCTGTGTACACTGCCTTGTCTGTATGGGTTAATTAGAATACGGTTAAGGTGAGCCGCATTTCAACGGAGTGAGAATTAATAAAGTTTCAGCTTTCAGGTTATCAGGTTTTTTGAGTAAATATATATCCTAATTCTTCATGGGCACAAATAATTTACTTGAACACCTAATTACTTAAAAGTGTCAATCCCTTGGGAGCAAACAGAGCCCCTTCTACACTGGAACAACCCCCCACCAACATCTGGCTTTTGTCTTCAGTGGAAAAAGGTACAATCTGTCAAATGACTCTGCAGCAGTCACAGGTATTTATCAGCTCCACATCCGATTGGAAGTAACTCTTTCACTGCTTTTTGATACAGATGTGCAGCTTGATCTGATTTGGTTTACGGTTTGTACTTGCTGATAAACCCCTTGTCTTTAGTCAAGTGTCTGTCAAACAACGGCACATTTAATTTCCTATAAATTACTATAAAGTCCCCTGTTAATTTGTAATCTAAAAACTTTCATTATGAAGCAGCAAAATCAGGAAATGTGTTTTCACACGACTTCTATCCAGCTGAGAGTGACATGAAAACAGTCAAATAAAGCAGATAGAAAGCAGAGAGAAAGTTCAAAAGGCGATGCAGGAAAGAAACTAAACTTCAAACCAGAGATTCAGTTAGAAGCTACAAAAGTACTGACACATAATCACAAAAGCACTTTTAAAAATCACTTTCTCTCTGCTCTCCTGCACAGATATCGCAGCTTTCCAGCTGACATCAGAGAAAAAAAAACACAGAGAAAGGCAAACTGGCAATGGGAAAAGGGTCAAATGCCCTTTGTTAGGGGGTTTATCCAGTTATATGCACTAATTTTTTGTGTAAAATGATGTAAGTTGCCCCCTGTGGTGGTAGTGATGCCCAAGTCATCGAAGGTGACAGTGCCAACTTGAGCTGGCACTGCTCCCAGCCTCTCTGGGGACCACAAGTGGCATGCACCACTGCACGGTTATATATCTGTGCCAACAAGCAACCCACCCACTGCCTTTCGCCCTAAAATATGCCCCTTTAAATGCGCTCACCTGCCAAAATGCCCTGATGCACAACGGCCCGTGCAACCTTTAGAAAACCTCACTGTCATCTCTCTGGCTCACCCAGGAGGGCAGTAAATGAGGAAAATATACATTTTAATTGAGCTACTTAGAGCGCCTTATGCCCTTGTGCAGGCAAAATGACTGTAACTTCTATACGCACACAGTGTACAGTGTTCCGGATCATCCATCTCTGCTGCCAATGAAGCTACCTTGCCCGAGGGTGCAGCTACGCACTGCAATGCCTTCCTATGGGGACAGGGCCGCTGACACTTCGAGTCACCTTTCCCAGTCCTATTTCTTCTTCTCTTCTCCTTTCCTTTCCTCCTCTCAAAACTTCCTTTCCTCCTTCATGCTGCTGCAAATAAACAGCGAAAAGGGCTTAAGGGTGGCCGAGTGGGCTGATTTCTTTTTTCTCCACGCTCCTTCCCATTTCCTCTAAAGTTACGGTCCCCAAAAATGGGCTTTAATGGGAAACTGAGGACAAGGTAAATGGGGACTTTATCTGGCCATCAGTTTGGCAGTTAGAACTGCTGCCGAATGGGCTTTGAAATCTCCTTAAGGCAACTCTGAGGTGGGGAGAGGAAGAGAGACAGCAAGGTGGGGTCAAAAGTAAGAAGAGAGAAAGGGAGGGAGAGATAAGGGCTATATAAGGGATAGAGGGAGGAGGGTGAGGAAGAGATTGCGAGTGATGGGAGACAAGGGTGGCTGAAAATGACTGTATGTGCAGAGAGGGAGAGGAAGAGGTGGAGATATGATCGGTCAGTGAGGACTAGAGGAGGTCAGAGTTGGATTAACCTGCATAAGCATTAGACAGCGCTGTGAGGGGAGCCTCAGGCCTACAGCAGCTGTTGCCCAGGGTGCCAGTCACTTTTCACTGCAAGATATTTGTGCGCGTACGTTTCGTTTAACAGATATAAATATAGTAATATGTGTGTGGTTGGCGTACACAGCAGTCCAAAAGGGCATAAATATGCTGTAAATATTTGTGATAAAACTTTAATTGAATCAAAAGACCAACAATGAATTCATTGGACTGGTAAATATTGCATTGCCAAGACTGCATTGCCATTTCGTTTACCTTATTTATACACCCTGGCATTGTGTTCATGATAGACAATTTCTTCTTGGGGGCATTTTGTTTTGTTTTGCCCTAATCATATAGCAATCCTAACAAGATCATTTTCTGTCGACACGGACCTACTGTCGCTGTTATGAGTGTTATTTCTTTAAGTCAACTTAACAGCTTCATACAGTGGTGTAACTGGGCCAGTGTAGGTAAAAATGCCAGGAGACTGAGGTAACATACCTAAGAAAAATTTCCGATATTAAAGTTGTAAATTTCTGAAGAAAAAAAATGGGAAAAATCCCTGGGATTGTAAAGTCATAAAGTGAAGCAATGTGGTTCCTTTTAAAAAAAAAAAAACCCCACTATTTTGAGTTTTCTTCCCTCATAAATTTATGACTTTATAATCTCAGAGAAGGCTGATTTTTTCTCTCTTGTAAATTTACAACTTTAATCTTAAAAATCCTGAGTTTTTTTTATCGAAATATTACCCCTCTCCACCGGTTCTATATTATCTTTTTGTTTAAACCTACAGTGGTTGTAGCATCATACTCATGCCCTCTGGTCACATGTTTGTGTCATATTTTTATCACTATTTTTCACGGATGCAGTTTGGTAGCTAGCTTGCTGTGCAGAATGAAGATATCCCTTTTTTTTAATTTAATTTAATTTTTTTTATTTTGTGGTTTTTTGGCTTTATTTATGACAGACACAGGTGAAGATATGACAGGAAAGGGGGCAGAGAGAGAGAGGGGATGACACGCAGCAAATGGGCCACAGGCGGGAGTCGAACCGGCAGCCGCTGCAGAGGACTAAGAGCCTCAATACATGGGGCGCACACTCTACCAGCTGAGCTATAGGGGCGCCCCAAGATATCCCTATTCTTAATTCTCTCAAAGGTTCTGATTGGTTGACTGTTTCTCCAACTGGGGCAAAAAAATCAATGAGCAAATCAGAGATATGGGTGGCAATTAAGTGGTATGGAACCCGGCTGATATAACCCTGCATTAAAAACACATACTGGCCCCACAGGCTACCAAGCCCCTAAATTTGGTGGCCAAACTACATTTTGGGTGGCCCTGACTCCTGTAATCTCATACATATGGGTAACTAGCTGGCGATGAGTGCTGTGTGGGTACTAAAAGGGGCAAAGGAATCCATATGTTTGTGGAACTTGTGTTGGTGAAGGCTTGCAGTATAGGGATAAAATGTGGTGGCCACAGGGGGTCACCTACATGGAATATTTGGTGGCCACTGGCCCTGGTTAATGTCTAACTTTGCACATAAAGGGCTTTCATGTCTGAGTCCAGTTTGGTTGAGTGGTGTGAACACTGCGTACTGTGCCCAGATCAATGAACCATGACTGGGTCAATTTGAAAAGGTGGTCTTGAGTAGAATTCATGTGTATTCTGGTACAGTTTGCATTAGGTGTGAAAACGAACTGTACCAAAACAAGAAAGTCGACTGCTTATGGGATTTTGCAATCAGCAGGCTTTTCTACACCACAGCAACAACATAAACAAATGTTGTATAGGCGATGATGCAGGTGTACTCAGGTACAGAACAACATTACTAAGCTGGCGGGTAGTGGAGTAGAGATGGGGAGCACGGTAGAAAGCAATCTAATGTGAAAACACCTTAAATTAGCCACACTGTTGCTACAGTTTGTGGCTAAAAAAGTCCCCAATGAATGCAGTGCTTACTCTTATTTTGGTAATACTTGCTAAAAAAACAACAGTGTGCCACTCTTTTAAGAAAACACTGTCTCTTTGTAAAAATGAAACTATATATTTGTGACCTGTGTTTAAGGTCTTCAGTAGGAATAAACAGGCTTGGAGGCTGACTGCCACAGACAGGGTTAGGAAGTCAGAAAGTATTGAGGGACCAACAAATGCGTTGTTGGTTTTAGTCTATTCATGGGATTTTATGACACTAAGAAATATAAACAATAAAGGCAGCCTCAGTCTTTTTATTATTTACATAGCAGGTAAAATCACCTTGCTGTAAAGTCAGCCTGAAGTTACTGAACACCCTATTTAGCATTTGACTTTAAGTTTCTGTCAAAATTTATGTGCTTAAATATGCATATACATGTAACCAAGTGTCATCCTTCACACATCTAAACACACCAACAGTTTCAGCAGAGCTCTCCACCATCTGTGGAGCTGCCCATCTCTCTTTCTCTCTTATCTTTTGGATTCGGCTGCAGAGGGGCTCTGGGCTATGTCATCTTGTCTCTAAACACACACACACACACACACACACACACACACACACACACACACACACACACACACACACACACACACTAGGTGTG
>JAJHUR010056487.1:2683-24831 GCA_027495735.1 Lutjanus campechanus
GATGATTACTCCTCAGAGGAAGACGTGTCGCGCTCACGGGGTCCGACTGAGAACGAGGACACGGCCGAGCTGCCAGCGCAGGAGAGTGATGAGGGACATGGAAGATGGAAGGGTCAAGTTGAGCCGAGGAAAGAAGAAGGTGATGATGAGTTTAACGGGCCGGAGTATCGAGTGGACACCACAGATGAGCTGTACTGTGAGTATGATTCAACCTGGGAGACCGAGAAAACCCAGGAGGGGACATCCCGGAACCGAATCAGGCGTCCAGCAGCATCCAGACATGTGAGTATAAACCATATAAAGGCCTACTGCATGTACACTCCGACTACTGTACTGCTGCTCTCTTCAGGCCTGCAGTGGAATAATACCCTACATTCGGTGGTCTTAAAGTGACTTTATTATAGCATATGTGTGGAATTACTTTACTGCAGTTTGACGACAGTTGTCACATTTTGAACATATTTTTGGTCCGGATGACTTGACAAAGTTGCAATGGAAAATCCTCAATGTTTATAACTACCAGTGTAAGAGGAAGTATTCAGATCCTTTACTCCAGCTAAAGAACTAACACAACAAATTGTGAAAACACCCCACCATAAGTCCTGCATTTAAACTTGAAGTACTTAAAATGTCAAAAGTAGAGCCTGACAATATGTCAGTTGACCGATATATTGACCTGTTACAGCTATCCTGGCCTATATTGGTATCAGCATGTCTGATATGCACCTACATGAAAACGTTTGTTGTTGTTTTTAACAGAGCATAATGCAGATTGTGTTTATTCCTCAGCTTCATAGGCAGTATTTTATAGATATATTTGATCCTTTTTTTTCCCACTCTGGTTTAATATAAACGTGTTTTTTTTCTCAAATTGTGTGTTTTATTCATAGTTATTTATAATGATTAAAAAAGTTTACTGGTTCATTGGCCTGTCTGTGAGATGTAGAAAGCTGTATAAAAAGGAAAGTACAAGTACTGTGAACTTGTTGGTTACTTCAGTAGAACAGTGAATGTACTTGGTCACTAACTATCACTGGTAACTACTAAATGTCTTGAGTTTAAACTGAATTGCATTTTTTTTCTGTGCAGCAGTACAAGTTCAGCAGGTTTGAAAGTGCCGCAAGAGACATGCAAAACTACAGGCACGACTACCCTGTAAGTTACTCTCACAACATGCACAGCTTGCTGTAGACACTGCAATCACACACTGTCACAGTGTAAGCCATGCTCACATTGTTCTCATATCTCTCCACAGTGTCAGATCAGGCAGCGAAACTGGATGAGGCCAGATTCTGTAAGTACACACATGATGACATTGTATGACCCGGTTATTACTTGATTTAAGAAAAATGAAATGTCTAAGTGCAAATTTCTTCCGTTGAAGGATGAGGCTGACCAGCCTAACTTGAGGTTCTACCTTGGAGAGAGGCCCTCTGTACCTGACGGTAGGCCCACAGTTACAAACGCAGTGTCAAGTTCGTGAACACAGATGAAAAAAGCTCCACATGTATTGTGATTTAAAGGGACAGTTCACCCCGAAATCAAAAATACATATTTTTTCCTCTGGCCTGTAGTGCTGTTTATCCCATCTATATATTTTTTTCTTGAGTTTTGGAGATATCAGCCATAGAGTCTCTGCCTTCTCTCCAGTATAATGGGACTAGCTGGCACTCTGCTTTTGACACTCAAAGCACCCAAAAAGTACATTTGAAAAACTCAACAGCAATCTCACAGACCCTGCTCTATTAGAAAGAAAGTAGTTCCAGTAGATTCTAAAATAATTCTGATAGTTTCTTACAGCAGTAAGAAAGCTCACAATAAGGTCTATGAATTATTTTGAGCAGCTGATTTCTAGAAAGAGACATTGCTGTTGCGTTTTTCAAATGTATTTTTTGGGTGTTTTGGGCACCACAAGCCGAGTTCCATTTTAGTCCTATTATATCCGAGAGAAGGCAGACATCTCTATGGCAGATATCTCCACAACTCACGCCAAAATAATCAAGGTGGATAAACAGCAATACAGGTAAAAGGAAAAATATGTACAGTATTTTTGATTTTGGGGGTGAACTGTCCCTTTAATTTGTAAAATCAGTGCAACTTCAGTGTAAATTTGCTTCAAGAATAAGGATTAATTCAGTGGTCCCCAGCCTTTTTGGCCTGCCCTGTATACATGTCAGCCGTCATCACAGGTTTGATGTCCATAAGCAGCTTGACCAAAGAGAGATTTAATCGACTCATGTTGTTTCATTTGGATAGTTTTTAAACCTGAAGGAGTAAATGGTGGAGTATTTCAGCAGAGAACAGCAGTTAATTTTGTTTAGCAGAAACATGGGGTCCAGCCAGCCACTGGATTAATCCTAATCTGTGCAATTATCTTAACATCTGTTTACAAATGAATTAACCTCTGGCGATTTGTGTTTGTTATCAGGTGTCTACATCGACGATTTCCACAATAAGTGGTTTGGAGACTATTACACACTGGAGGATGTGCACACATATATTCAATGGTAAATTACTTTAGTCATAGCTGTATTGTAAATTGCAGAGGTCCCGTTTCTATATTGTAAAAAACATTTTCCTCTCAAAGGCTGTTCCCACTGCAAGAACCTGGGATGAACTACGAGGCCACTC
The DNA here is from genome assembly GCA_027495735.1 of Lutjanus campechanus. Classification (NCBI taxonomy): domain Eukaryota; kingdom Metazoa; phylum Chordata; class Actinopteri; order Lutjaniformes; family Lutjanidae; genus Lutjanus; species Lutjanus campechanus. Next base: position 5,315 of record JAJHUR010056487.1, read on the forward strand.
CACTGACAAAAGAAGAAGTGAAGGTAAACTGCTAAAAGCAACCAAGTTAACATTTCAGAAGAAAGTGCCTCACATATTCTGACAGAAGTTCTACCTTTGCTTCAGGCTTTTCGTGCAAGCAAGATTGCAAAAGACAATCTGCTGATGTCCTACAAGCTCATGTTGGACTTCTATGGTATCCAGTTGGATGATGAGAAAACTGGGAAAGTCAGCAGAGCTTGGAACTGGTCTGAAAGATTCTACAACCTTAACACGTGAGCTTTGACTTTTAATCTTTTTAATCTTTTAAGCACATTGTTCACTAAGGCTGGTTTGCCCCAACAAGGATTAAGTTAAATTAAAAGTAAATTAAATTAATTTGCATCAAACTTTTTAAATTAGTTTAAGAAATATTTAATTTAAGCTTCTTTTTAAACCCCAGTTCAGTTGTTACTCTAAACCTAGATCAAATTTAATTCTGTTGAATTTTAATTTAAACTTTGATCCAGTATTTAGTTCATTTTAAACTTACACTTGAGGAGGTTTAACTTTTAAAATGGCTGCTTTTTTGAGATGGATTGAGCAAAATAGTGAAGTAAGTTAACTTAATAAGTTAAGTTAAGTTTATTGAGAGACTAAACTCAGTTGAGTGTTATGATGTTCCTCTCAAAGGAGTAGAAATCAGAGTTTCTCTGCAGAGCCGTAGGTAGAGTAGGCTAACCAGGCTAACTAACGTTTTAGGCTAGCTAACAAAGTAAAATTCAGTTAACTTTTTAGCCAGCGAGCAAAATAATGCAACTTTTGTTGAGGAATACAGAGCAGATGAAAGTTCGCATTTCCCCCCATCTTTTGATTACTTGGTCCTGACAGCACTATTTTTTTGTTTATTTATTTTAATTTTGGTAAGCAAGCATCTCCAGATTGAATGAAGTATTTAATTTCAGTTTACATCACTAAACTTTTGTTCACTAGATTGTGATTAGTTTTTAATTGTGCAACTCTAAATTTGGATTTACTCATTTTAAACCTAGTTTTGCTAAACTCTGATCAGCACTAACCTTAAATTAATCTTTGTTGGTGCAACCCAGTTTTAAAGAAGCAGACCCACTACATAATCTATATTTTGCTTTTTTTTTTTACTGCTTGTCAATGACAGTCGTACTCACAACAGCCTGCGCATCACCCGCATCCTGAAGTGCCTGGGATCACTGGGGTACTCTAACTACCAAGAACCCCTGGTCCGCTTCTTCCTGGAGGAGACTCTCATCCACGGAGAACTCCCAAATGTCAAGGACAGTGTTCTCAGCTACTTTGTGTTTGCTGTTCTTGATAAAAAGCAACGCAGGAAGCTCATCAATTTTGCCTATTTGCACTATGACTGTCCGGAGGAGTTTGTATGGTGCCCAAAGAAAATTCAGACAGTGTGGAGGTCCAAGCTGGAGGTCTCAGCTGCCCAAACCACAGACGAGAATGGAGTTTCTGGGTCCAGACCAGAGGTTTTCAAAGTGGGAGATGGGCCTCTTCAGGGGGGCTCCTCCCAGTTTGAGGGGAGCCACAGTGAATGAAGTAAAGAAAAATACAACTAATTTCACGAGTTGCCAAAATGAGATAACATAAAGTCGCCTAAATATGTGTTTGATTTGGTTAAGGAGATAGTCCAGAGATAAAGTAGTTCTAGGGAACTTCACTGTTTGTCCCACTTTCCCCAGAATCAGGAGCTAATAAATGTCTTTGGACAGACCTTTTTTTGTATTCAGCATTGTTTGACGTGGGATCAAACATAACCATGATTCCATAGACATCCTGAGCAAAACTATGCAAGTAAACCCAGGGGAGGCACTTTGAAAACCTCTAATCAAGACAACGAAGATGAAGCCAAAGATGAAGCAAATGTAGCTGCCACTGTGCCCCGAATCCTTCCTGATTCTCGTAGAATCAGGAACAGGAACTGATACAATACGTGTGATGTTGGTTGTCAATCAACATGCGACAATAGAATGTCACTGCCAATTAAACTTGAAAAACAGACATCAAAAGGATTTCCTAAAATGTTACGCATATTTTCATTTTTTTCCACTTTCTATTAATGTTATGGAACAAATGAACTATAAGAACTGCACAAAAGTTTCAACTGACCTGAAACAACTGTTCGCTTTTTTGATTGTCTTCTGTTACCTTAATACCATACTGTATGTCCATCAATTTTGCACTCTTGCATTCCTTCCTATTAAGGTAATAACATAAGGTATATTTCTCTGATTAGACTCACCTAACATACAACTTATCAAAATAATGTCAAGTAGTGGTTCTCTGCAGGTTGTGTTGTGATTAAGGCTTGATTGTCACTGAAAAAAAGGACTTAGTATTGTGTTTAGAAGTTGTGTTACTGGTTATCTGCAGTGAAGTGGCTAAATGGTTAAGGAGTAATGACATACCGTTTTTGTTTTGTTTTTTGAATCTTGTATTAATCTTTCCGACACAGCACATTTATTATTATTCTCACAAATTAAAAAGAAGTGATTTTGTCACCCAAATGTTTCTCCTTATGTGTTTGCTTCACCAGATTCAACCATTTTTCTAGCATCTGCCAGATATAAGGCTACAAACATCTTCTGAAGTTTCATTATAGACTGCTCACTAAACTCGGTACCTGTGCTTCGATACATGTGGATATTAACGGTAATTTTAAGTATGAACCATGATACCCACAAGTGGTTAAATACTGTCACTGTGCAAACCTTGTATCTCCATATTTTAATTTTATTTTTTTCATAAATCAATGCTATTGGTCACCCTTTATGCCTGTCTGTGGGTTTTACAAATTTTTAACCATTGAAAAGGATTAAAAAGAGCGACTAACTTTGACTAACCAACAATAGTTTAAAAACACAGTTTGACTGAAAAGTAACAAGGTTTATGCCCCATGGTGACAATATTTTGGAGGTACTGCAACGGCAGCACTGGCACTTGCCTAACTGGTTGTCATGTGGCTCTTTACCACCCAGAATAACTCTTGTACCACAACATTAACGCTAAGCAATCACATATTAAATTGGGATGAAGACTTCATAGATATTTTACACACAAAATTTTCTTTACAACAGAGACAAACACACGTGTCATCAAACCAGTTTAATTGGTTGAGCTGAAACAAAATCAGGACATTTCACCGACAACCACTGATGGGGTGTATACTGTAGATTGTTGGAGCCTGCTGGACATACAAACACACATTTGTGTGTAAACAGTGTTGCCTTAACTTTCACATTATCCATTTCAGATATATGGCTTTTAATTTCTCTACTTAGAAAAGTACAATTAAAAACATCAGTATATACACAAATACATTCATATTTACATAATGCAAATGGTGTGTTAATCGGTTACATTATTTGTTTTCTTTAAAAAATGCTTTGACAGGAGAAAGGTACGTGTAATAGGACTCAGTAGCCTACGTAATACATCTTGTACACAAGCAACTTAGATGGCCTTCAGTTTTGTTTTTCAAATGTGAACAAATTAGAAAACCTTTAGGTGACAAAAAGAATACAAACATTGTCAAATCTTTTTTCTAGTCAGAACATAAGTGGAAATTTAGCGAAATACTGTCCATGTACATTGACAGTGATGATTTCAACTGGTGAAAGATTTAAGAGTCTCTCAAAACCGTAATGTAGTGTCCATAAAACAGAGACTAGGACATGCTCTTGTCATTTTCTGCAGTTTTATCACTGTCCTTGGGTGTATCGTGTTTACTGTCCTTTTTCTCCTCTCTCTTTTCCCTGCTTCTGCTCCTGTCCCGACGATCCCTGTCTTTGTCCCTGTCTCTATCTCTATCTCTATCTCTGTCCCTCTCCCTGTCTCTGTCCCTGTCCCTTCCTCGATCTTTCCCACGGTCTCTGTCCCTGTCACGGTCCCTGCTTCGGGATCTGTCCCGCCTCCTGTCTCGCTCCCGATCACGCTCACGTTCTCGGTCACGGTTTCTCCCTCTGTCGCGGTCATAGTCCCTCCTGTCAGAATCCCTGGGTCTGTCTCTTTCCCTGTCTCTCTCTCGGTCTCTCCTCTTGTCTGTGTCTTGATCCCTGTGTCGCTCTCCCTCCGACTCCCTGTGCCTCTCGGCCTCCTTCCCTCTGCTGCGGTCTCTTTCTCGGCTACGCTCTCGATCGCGGTCCCTATCTCTGCCTCTATCCCACTCTCGCTCTCTGCTCCACCGTTTGACCTGGCTTCTGTCCCATGATGGCCTGCTGGCGTGGGGGGCTTCCCGCTCCCTTTCCCTCCGGCGGTCATCGGACACCTCCTTTGGTCTTTCTTCGGAGGCTTGTGAGGGACCAGAGCCAGATTCCCTGTGGCCACCTTCAAAGCGGCTGAAGCGATCTCCGCTGCGGGGCTCTGAGCTCTCGCGGGTGCTGCTGCTCCTCCTCCTCATTTCAGGAGAGTGGCGTCGCCAGTGGTCGTCCCTGTGCAGGTCTGGACTGTGGGCTCCCATGCGACTCGGAGGACCTAACGGAGCCTCTGGAGGAGTTGGCAGCAACGGCCCACTGTGACGAACAGGTCTGGCCTCGTCAGAGTGCCTATCGAAGCGGTACCGCTCTGATCCTCCAAAAAGCTGAGAAGGGTGGGGTCTGCTCTCATGAGGGGGAGGACCTCTGTGCTCATCAAAAGATCCTCGATGTGGTGGTGAGGAGTGTGGTCTGGAGCTCCCATACTGGTTATGTGAACTAAAGTGCTGTCCGCTTATATCACCACTGGAAGGTGGGACTCGTCTGTCCTCATACTGGTTAGGTGGAGGTCCCCGGTATGCTGGACCGGGCTGGGGACCCTGATTGTCTTTAAAAACATGGAGAGAGTTTGGATTCTGGTCCACATTTAGCTTAAAAGAATTAGAATTGTCTTTATTATACTGTTCTGCGGGACCTCGAGGCTGGTCTACAATCGGGCGTTGAGCCCCATGGTCACCATACTGTGTTGGTGGAGGACCTCTGGGCCCTGGGAAGTGGGATGGAGGAGGGAGTCTGTTATCAAAGTGAGCGGGGGGTGGCCCCGTGAAAGGCAGAGGAGGACCTCTGTTTGCAGGGAAATTAAATGGTGGTGGAGGACCAGAGAATCTTGGTGGAGGCAAACTGTTCTGTCCAGGTGGAGGGAGGCCTGGAGGGGGCCCCTGCTGTCCAATGTGCTGAGGGGGAATGGAGGGATCAAACATTTGAGTAGCAGGGCCTCTCTGGGCCATTGGAGGGAATGGTGGTGGCGGCCCTCTGGGTGGCATAATATTCTGAGGAGGTGGTCCAGGAGGAGGCTGCTGCTGCTGCTGTGGTGGGGGCTGGGTGCCTGCCCACTGGTTCTGATAGGGAGGGTATGAACCTGGAGGTGGCCCGTATTGCTGGCTGCTGTCACCCTGCATGGGTGGTGGTCCACGTACTGGGGGAGGAACGTGGATTGGTGGAGGAGGTCCCTGCATAGGCGGGGGGGCTGACATTGGAGGAAGACCCTGCATGGGTGGCGGCAGAGACATAGGCGGAGGCCTAATGACCAGGTTTTGTCCCTGTATTAGATGGGGTGGTGGGAAGTTGGATGGCGGGGGAATGTCAGCTGGAGGTCTATATTCACTGTCAAAGCCTGACGCTGACACGTGATGCGGTATGTGATGGGACTGAGTGTCAACCATTGTTGTGCTCTGAGTGAGCACAGGGATTGTTGAAGTTGCTGTGGAGGTGTTTGCAGGCTCATCATAATAACTTGTGGTTGGGGCATCTCGGCTATTCTCCTCATAGTCCGAGTCCTCAGCAGATTTTAAAATACTGGCAGCATTCGGCCAAATACTGAACTTGTCCGCCTCTGCTTCCGTCTTAACTGTCTCAGCTTCCTCAGTTTTCACTCCTTTCTCAACCAAGTAGTTGACCTCCATATCAGGTTCCATCTCCTCTCCCAGTAATGGAATTGACACCTCCGCCTTGTCTGACTCCAGGAAGGGTACCGTCTCGCTTTTCACTTCATCTTGGGGCAGTGATGTCTCTGCGTCTTGGGAGGAGTCTGGGAGTTCAGCTACATTAGACGGCTCCGGCTCTTGAACCACAGGTTGTGAAGGAGGACTAGAATCCGGCAACTGAGCAGATATCTCTTCTTTCTCCTCGGGTTCATCAGTTGATTTCCTGCCAGTCGCAGCTTGGCGAGGATCCCTGCTCTGTCGGGGATCTCTCCTTTGGTTGATCAAGGGAGCAACTGATGAAGACTTCACTAGCTCCTCAACCTTTTTGCCAAGCTGCAGTAGCTGAGTATTGGCCAAAAGGGATTTGGTAGGCTGAGTTAAGAGAGTGTCTGGAAGTGTCAATGACGCACCAAGTGTCCCTGTGGATGGCATCTGCTGCTCTCCCTGTTTCTGGAATGTTTGATCACCAATCTTTTTAAGGCTCTCCAAGATCTTTTGTGGATCAGGCACAGATTCAGTGGCAGCCTTTGCTTGACTTGGTACTAAAGTTTTGACATCTTCAAAAATGGAGTCATCCTCTGGGTCATACGCCACATCATCACCTTCATTTGCAACCACCTCAGACTGCTTAGAGATTTCAGGTTTGCTTACTGCTTCAACAGGCTTCTTAGGCACATTGTAGCCCCTGCTGGGGTCATATTCTTCTTCAGGATCATATGGTCGGTCATCTTCATCCTCCTCCACCTGTTTTTCTTTAGAAATCTGCGCATACTGCCGCACAATGGGGTCTAGCATCGTAGGAGGCGGGACAGAGAGTTCCCCACCTTGATCTGACGGAGAGTTGGAAGCTTCAGAGTCATGCTTTTTCTTCCCAAAAAGAGTGTTGAGGATGGTCTGAAGAGGAGTGGCAGTTGCGGCAGAGGAAGCAACAGAGCTGGATGGAGAGTCCTTGCCAGTGGTGGTGGATGTGGCCGGAGCTTTGACAGAGGAAAAGAGGGATAAGACTGAGGAGGCGGTCACAGTGCTGCTTGAGGTCTCAGAGGAGCTTGATGGTGGTGACCCCGGAGGAGTCGTGCTGAAGGGGATTTCTAGACTCTGTCGTGTGCTTCTGTCTGCTCTGACTGAAGAAGACGGCTTTGTGTCATCTGCATCTTTGGTTTGAATCTTGGACCGTTTTTCCTCAGTTTCCAAAGGAGCAGCTGCTCTTTTTCTGTCTTTTTGGCAGATGAGCAGCCCCAAGAGAAGGTTGGGACGAGCTGGTTCAAGCCCTGCAAGATGGAAAAAACAAGAATCTTATAAAACATCTGCATGTGTACTAATATACAATTTCATAAAATAGACTGCTATTCTTTATATAGAGCTCCTAAAAAGGCTTGATTGAGCATTTCTGACTTATGAAATAAAGAAACAGGTGAAATGAGAGCCTCCATGATATACAGACAAAGAACAAATAGCACTCAAGGTTTTATTGGATATAAAACCAAAGTTCTCTGAAATCCAAAGTGTATCCTTTTAAATGACAATGGTAGTGATAGAACTGTGCAAGTTTCCTTGTCTACAGGTCAATACTCAGCAGTCATTAAATGTGCTGGTGCGTTCAAAAAGTTAAGTAAAAAACATGCTGACATAAGTAAATGAGTACCAGATGCAGAGAAATAGTTATCAGTGGAATTGTGTTGGTGATTGAAGTGATTTTTTGAAGTGTACATCCAGATATGACCAAGGTACAAAATAAAAAAAAATATCACCCGATTGTACCCTTAAAATTGCCAAAAAACAATTCCAAGAAATATTGTGTTAGATAGTAAACTAAAACATTTTTCTGGTTAATCCACAGTCAAGTGCATGAATTAGTTCCTATTGAAATTTGAATTGAGATGTTTTTTCCAGAAGAAACATGTATAATTTTATTGTTCTGAAGTTACTCTAATATAAGCTAATATAAGGGGAAAACTCATACATCCAATATTCTCTTTGAGGCACAATATGCAGGAGTAGATCTGCTGGTGTCTGAGACCTTTGTACTTACCACAGCTGCAACAGCCATGTGGGTACTGTTAACAGTGTTTTACAATCAGTGGGTGAAAAATTTAGATCAGGTGTTGATCCTTCATTTAGGAGGTTTATTTCAGTGGTGCGGCATGTTACCATATGAACACCAGTGTGGTACAAAATGACTGACAAGTTACCTCACAGCAATTTATTGATTACACAGTTGTTCAAATTATGTTTATGTGTGAGCCAAGTCTCAAGAAACAACAGGCTGAAACTGGACTGAAATGGCACCAACCTGCGATGCAAACTTCCTTTATTAGAAATGTGTGATACAATGTCAGATACACAGCAGAGAACACAGCAGCTGTTATTTGCACAGAGGTGTTTTCCAGGGGAGACTCATCAAAGAGTGTGAGTGCCCCCTACAGTACAGACTCATGAATCAAACAAGCTCTCATTTCAACCTGGGTCCAAAAACAAAGTTGATACTAAATATACTCACCACACGTACAAAGACATAAAACAACAGAATCTAACAGCAAAAACATTCAGATAAATACAGTTACATTCACGTCACCACAAAGGTATTTGTGTATCCCTTTAAATGCTTACCTGGCCCATCAAACGGTAAGAGTTTGGAGGGTAATGGGTCCTTTGAGCTCAGTGGGATGAGATAGAGGTCTTTGATGCGACGGTTGTTGTTAGCCACCACACCAAATCGTTTCCTGCTGCTAAAATAAGAGAAGAGAGAGACATACGCCACCTCCTCTTCCTCTGTGGCTGGGTGAAAACGGATCAAACACAACTCCTGCAAACACAGAGAGCAAAAAACATTGGAGTGACACAAGGCCTTTAAACTAAATATGATAAGGACGTTTATACAAATACATTTATCTCCAAACAAACCTTGGACAGCGATGTTTTCAGTTTCCCGACGTAGTCCCACACTGTGTTTGGAGAGATGCGTCCTCCAACATGAATGGTGTCTGGCAAATCCTGCACAACAATGACCACTCTAAGTATGATGCTTTTGCTTATATGTATGCCTAAAAGATTATAATGATTGGGTTTGAAATTAAGTATGAGCCTAATAACCAGGCAAAATTACTAACCTCCTTCAGATGTTCAAAGGATCCTGACACTAGATACGCCTTGGTCACAAACTTAGCCACTGACTGCATGTTGATAATTCCTTTCCAAATCTTTTCTTGACCATGGAGGAAGATTGCTGTCTCACCCTCAAGAGGAGGCTCGGATGTACTGTTAAGACAAAACCATATAAATTTTAGAGAAAAGCTAAAACCCAGGTCTCATTGCCTGTACACAGTTTATCATATGCAGGACTTTTCTTAAAGACTAGAACAATGATGCTGACCCCTCGTACACCAAACCTGTTTAAAAATAGAATTCTCATGCAATTATAGCACATGCTATACTAAATATAATGCTAACAAAAGTTAGTACAACTCAAAACCCAGCATTGTTGCCGAGAGCTAATTTACAAAACCATGATGAGATTGAGCACCTTGTTTTTGATGGTTTGGACACAGCTACTGAAGGTGGTGGAGCCGGGGGCATTGGCAGCGGTGCCTTGGGTCCAACCTCCACTGGAGCGCTAACAGGAGCTGGGAGTGCTTCTGCTGAATTGTTGATGGGTTTTTCTGGAGCAGTGTAAGTGACAGTCACGCCGGAGCTGTGCCTAGCCATGCGCGGGTCTCTGCGGGTGATGCTGACAGAGGACACAGTGGGAGCGACGGGTGCGGGGGCTGGAGTTGGAGGCGCCAGCATGTTGAGGTCCTCCTGATAAAGCTGCGGCTGTGGGTCTGGGACAGCTGGCTCCATGTTAGACTGGTAGGATGGAGGGATCGGGTGTTGGTAGGTGTCTTGGTGCTGATAAGCTGTGGGGACCTGAGGTTGGCCGGCAGGAGGGATGTCCCCTGACCTGGACGAGTGCAGCTCTTGTCTGGGCGGCTTAGTTTCAGGCTTCTTGGTCAGTTTGGCTTTCTTAGATACAGGTTCATCTTCCATCTTCTGACCTAGAGGGCAGAAATAAAAAAAACACTATAAAGTTGTCTGTTGTATAACCAATCAAATTTAACCCACTGGATGAATATAATCCTGACACTTCATACAGGGTTCCTACACCTTTCTTAAAGTACAATTCAAGCACTTTTAATCATTTTCAAGCTTTTCCAGCACATTACAGCTGTGGTTAATGCAAACATTTATTTACATATATAAACTCAAGATGACTTTTTTTCCACTTCATCAAAGTAAATCAAAAGTTACTGTGCTATAAACAGGCAATTATGTTTCATGATAGCACTTTACGGGAGGGTATTAAAGGAAAACCGAAGGAAAAATATTTCAAAATATCTCTAAGTAGGCATCTTATACAACCTGGCTGAGCCAATATAAAGCAATCGCTGCCTAGTTTCAATATAAGTTACTGCTACTTTACTGTTATCGAATGATGGCCCATAGTGTAACATTAGCCTTCTACAGCTACCCTTAATGTGGCGCAAAAAGCAGTTTCCTCCATGGTGAGAAGGTGCTTGTTTCAAGGATTTTATCCAAAATCCAAGCACCTTTCACACCTTAAAAGCACCACATTAAAATTAAAGTCTTTTCAGATTTTCAGTACCAATACGAATCCTGCTCATGTGAGCTTCTCGTTTACCTGTGCATATTTTACAGTTGAGGTCAAATAGATGGGTCCTGTGTTCAGAAGTGGTGTCTTTAAGCATGGAGCTGAAAATGTCTGGCATGTTGCCGCCACTGTTCCCCTCTGCAGCGGACGACTGAGCCAAAGCTGAAGGAGACTCATCTTGGTCCTGTGGACACAGAAAAGAGGACCTCGTCAACCCTATGGTAATCTGGAACAGATGCTCATCATTCACATGATGCACAACACTGTATTTTGTGCAAGGTAAATGCAAGTAGGAAGGCAAAGCATCAGATAGAAAAAAAAATGCATTGAAGAACACAGTTAGCAAGATAACTAACCTGTGAAATCATTGCTTTTGTCTTTATTTTGCCAGATTCATGAAACAGTTTGTGTGCTAAGGGCCGCATGCAAAGGTGAAAAGAAAAGTGTGAAAGAAAGACAGCATGCCACCACTTACTGCAGCAGAGGCCATGCGAGCAGATGAAGAAGTGGTGGAAGAGATACATACATCTGCGTCAGATGTTGGTGGAGCATCTTCCATATCCATGCTATGTGAGCCAGAGTCGTGCCTGTTGCCCAGTTTGGACTGCCCCGAATGGGCCCTTGCACCAGGAGACTGGGCCTGCAGGAGGCAACCAGATACATAGTATCAATTTTATGCATCATGTAGAAAAGTTAACTCTCAAGTTGGCCTGTGCTTGGTTTAAAGTTAAGTTAAAGCTTACCTCAGGAGCATCTGGCTTCCTCCACTCAGATATCTCTTTGGAAAGCAACTCTTCCGCACTTAGTCTCACCAGTCTGAAGGGACTAACCTCACCACCAATCACCCTGTAGAACAAGCCCTGAGACAAACACAGTATTTTAACACCTCGACATGCAGGGCATCAAGTAAACTACAGCTTTTCAGGCATCATCTTTACATATACAACTCTTCAAGCAAAAGATACATACTTCACTAAAAATACAACTCACTTTGTTTTTAGGATCTTTCAGGTTGAACATGAGGGACCTGTACTTGTTCTTGTACTTGCTGTCAGTGCTAAGGCAGAGGTTGAACATCTCCTTCTCAATGGCAACTGCCAGCCTTCCCACCTCACTCTCAGTCATTTTCAGATCATCACTGTCACTCACCCTGGTGGTCGAAAACACAACAAATGTTGGCGTTTGTTGCTTAAAGATGAAACACTTACTACAAAAGTATTCTGAATTAGGGTTTGCGGGACTCTTACCTCTTATAGAGGATGTCTGTAAGCGAGCGGCGAATGTTCTGTCTCATCTGGTTGTTGGGTGGTGGTGGCATGGGCGACACAGGGGGCGCTGAAGCAGCTGGATGTGGAGGTCTGGAGGAGGAGGTGTGGCTGGATGGAGCTGAAGACACTGGAGATGATGGGACTCTGGAAGATGAGGAGGACTGATTGTGGGGTGGAGCATCCTTTTGTTGTGGCTGCTTCTTCGGGATGGTAAAGTTGGACTTTGTGACTCTCAGGGCTCCTGTGACATGGATCGGACCTGGTGGGAACGGAGACTGGGTACGGACGGGCGACTGGCCTGGTTTCTTGGACTTTGCTGCAGTTTTGCTCAGGGGTGTCGCAGGTTTCTTGGACGCCTTTGAGCTGGCAGACTGAGGGGAAGGCTTCTTGCCCTTTGGTGAAACCTTAGCTGCTTTGGTGGCTGGGGCCTTCTTGTTTCCTTTAACTGGTGTTGCAGATGCTGGGGAAGGTTTCTCAGGAGCTGGGGCCGGCTCCTTCTCTTTCTGGTCTTTCTCACTCTGCTTCTCTTCTTTGGGGGGTGCTGGAAACCAAGAACAAGAGGACACATTTTAAAATACACTTCTTACCACATCAACAGATGCAACATGTAGTGTGACAGTATTTTAACTCTTAACTGTGCAAATGATCATGATTTTGAGTCTATAATGCCAACCATAGTGCTCTGACTGAAAAAAATCTACATTGTTTTTAAAAGACCATCATGTTTAACTGCTTAAAAACCTCAAAATTGGTACAAGATAATGACACCCTGCCTGAATTTATCCGAAAATAAAAGTAATTAAAATCATTATTTGTGTGCACACATGCTGAACACTGCAATGAAAATTCTGAAATAAATACAAAGTTGACAACCGGGCAGTTCAAATGCCCTTCTTTATTTGTAGCAGTGGATGGAAAACACATTGTGCTGTTTATGCAGGTCTATTTGAGAAAGAAGTATTGCCTTCCCAAACATTAATTAGCAGCAATGATATCAGAGTATACAAGCACCTCCTCATTTGTACAGGAGGAAAGGAACTGATGCGCTCGAGTCTTGTACAATCTGTGACCTCACTAAAAGCAGCTACTGTAAAGATTCTAACTTCCAGGTTCCCTCATTTGAGTGAGGCAAGCAGCATCAACTTGTCATCTACTGGCTAAAATATTATTGAGCTCAGTTTTTCCGCTACCTATTAAAGCATAAATGCTTCATTACACTGTATGCATGAAATGTGTGGATCAGAATAAAAGGAAATGCTTAAACCTGACAAAGTTCATAAATTGCTCATCCTTGAAATGCAAATTTAGACATTCATCCATGTCATGAGCACAGCTACAAACCCTAACCCCTACACCACAGCTGATGGGGCTATGAAGCAATGGTAAGTAGACCCAAGTCTTGTTAATGGCTCTGTTATTTGAAGAAATTATGCAGGTGTAGCTGGATAACACGAAATTTCTTAAAAACTTGTCACTTCAAGATACATGAAGTATACCAATTTGTACCAAGACTTACATAGCAAGACACACTTGACACATATCTCTCTTCAAACTGTCATCTGCAGAAGCTTGTATAATCTATTGTGTCCTGATTGCATTTTAAAGCTACATTAGTATTGGCATCAACCCCACTTGGACATACAAACCATACACTTTCTAAAATGTATAAACCACAATGTTATTCAGAGCAACCAGTCAACCATCTTCTGAAGATAATAGTTTGGCACACCACTCACAATATCGCTCAGCAAAATATGGGCTATGAAAATACCAATCTATGAGCCATAACTTCCTTTCTGTTAATTACACAACACTGGTCATACTGATCTCCTGACCTGAGAACATGCATTTACTAACAAAGTAAACACTTGCTATTCTATCAATTAAGATCATTCTTAGTGCCGTCAATGACCTCTTAAAGAGAAAACTGCGATGTCCACATTTCATAGCAACAAACTTTCCCCTCAATATATATCAGGTGCAAAATGTGTGTAAAAAAAACACTGTGCGTAGTGGGTCTCCCTCTTCCGAACCCGGTCTTCAGCTTCTTTCTTCTGCCGTGCACGCTTTGAACTTCACTGCAGGATCTCCAGGTGGTCTGGTCTCCATGGCAGAGCTTCTTTCTTCTCCGGCTGTTTGTCATCTGGGGGCCTCTTGAGTGTCGCGTCTCCACAGTGTGTGTAGATTTTAATCAGATGTATATGCTTGTTTTGAGTTGAACTTGGTGAGGACATCCTACAGCAATCCAACACTGCTCACATAATCAATCGAGGCATCCTGAAATCTGTTATATCACCTTTTATTTTAAAGCCAGTTTCCAACTGAGTAGTGAGGCATCATATTCAATATGAATCAAAAACTTTGCAAAAAGTCAGCCACAAAATTAATGGCAGGAAAAAAAAAACACAAGGTTGTGCTTAACAGCTGATATTATCAGCTCAATGAACTATGTTAGCTTTGTCACTCCACATTAGCATGGGAGAATTCTGAGACACCTACCTGCTGGAGAAAGGGAGGGGAGGGACCTTTTTTATCAGTCCAACTGCTGAGGTGATGAACCAAGGAAGTGGAGAGATTTGAGCAGGTAACTTGAAATCTCACACACACACACCAGTCCATTCATCACGTCCATACATTTCACTGTAATGTATCAACCTGTGGAGCACTCCGAGTTTGAGATGATGGCCCCCTTTTAGCTCTACCACATGTTCCTTTATAGGATTTCATCAGCCCTGCAGTTTATCTATAGAGGTATTCAAAAGGGGTACTCCAGCAATTTAGTATTGCACTTCCAAAAAGTCAAGGGACCGATGAGTCATATTACAAAAGAAATGGCCGATATCGACGCAGCAGAGGCAGAGGTATCTTATAGTTCATAGGATGGATCAAGATCCAAATAAACCCACTGGATCCCACATTTCCTCTAATACATCTTAAACAAAAGTATCTTTTGTTAGACCCTTCCTGCCTACATAATGCCTACGTCTGTCAAACTCCTCAGGCTTTCTGTTAAGAATTTAAGGTCTCCAGAGCCTAAGCAGATAAACCCCTGCTGACTTAAGAGTTTCTCAGAGTTTGTAAGGGCCACAAGAGACATACTACTCTGTTAACAGTTTTGGCACCAATAAAATAAACCTTTCATAATAAATAGATCTTGAGTGCAATGTGTGGAGTGCGCCCCTTTGAAAAAGAAATATTCTGGATTATTAAATACTTACCCGAAACCACAAATAACACTTACCTTTTCCACAGCTGCCAACATTTCATTCAGTAACAAAACCTTTACATGATCAAAATCATAACACTTTGCAGATCATTTTGAAGTCTAAGACACAGCTGAGTTCATCTCCAGAGCACTCTTGTTCTTCCCCAAAAGTATGGATCATTTCTAAATTATGTTAGAATGACAGGATAATAATGGAAAAACAACACTGTGATGTCAACAACAGCCCCAGACCTTCAAAGAGATACATACACTTTTTGTTTAACACTGTTGGTGATATGGGTGTAGTCTTTTCTGGTGTTACTGCAATGTAATTATGGTCGCTGGACCAGGATGCAGTGGCCGGCGGGGGTGGGTGCTCCTCAGCGTGCTCATCTTCGTCGTCCTCATCCGGATCGGGACTGTGGTCTTCCTCGCTGTCGGACTCCTCGCGGGTCTTCTTCTGCGTCCTCTTGCCACCAGCACAGACTCTCTGGGAAAATGGGAAGAAGCACATTCAGGTGTTTACATCACAGCACTCAGTGGGCATTGTGTGATTAACATTACAGTAAAAACACAGAACGTGACCGTGACTTGAGCTAGGTCAGCTTTTAAAAACAGAATCCTTCTATGAAGTACTGCTGAATGCTAGGAAAATCTGCCCTTTGATGAAATTATTAAAATCCTACAATCTTTCAACTGCCTGCTCTTCGTTTCTGTCTTTTCTAACCATACAGAGTAGCATGCATAGTGTGCACAGGCTCTGATTGGCAGCCTTTTACAATCCTCTGCATCCAAGCTTCTATATATTTCTGTGAAAAATATACACTGTGTACTAAATCAGGCTTGGCAGGTTCCATTTTATTGGTCTTGGCTAGTGAGCCAAAACAGTTCTTCAGAAGAGGACCCTTTTTTGCAATTGCAAGGTAAACACTTATAAGCTTTCTTCCAACTTTTAGTTCAAATTAAACCCTGTGAAGATTGCTTGCCTACACATACATATCACTTGAAAAAAATGCATGCAGGGTAAAACACGCTGCTTGAGTGTACATAATAGTTTACTCACTCCATCAGAGCAATCACTCTCAGAAAAGTCCATTAGAGTAATGAGACCAGCGGATTTTTAATCCAGCAATGAAAGCACATTAAATAGGCAGGGTTTGCCAATCACCTCTAACAGCAATATATGAGAAGTGGCGTATTTAACACAAGTATGACCATAAACTCCTGAGTAGGGATGCATAATTAATTGCAATTGCAATAAAAGGAAAAATGTGTGAGAAAACAGCATTATAGTGAGGTGCTGTAGTGCTGCAGAGATGTCCTGGCCTAAAAATCTTGCTCTCCACATGAAAGAAAACATTTGTTTGGTTGAAACCTCAATAAATATCACATCATGATTTTAATAGTTTTTTTTTTATCAATGAACATGAAAACTGCGATGCAAAACTGTTCACTTCCACTAATCGTATCGCATACTGCAATTTCAGTCAAAATAATCGCAAACATCACGTTTTAACCAAATCGTGCAGCCCTGCTCCAGAGGGAATTTTTGTTTTGTTGGAAAAAATTAGGTTATATTAGACTTGTGCAAGAATTTAAGCACAAAATTAAACCAAACAAAGGAGTAATAACGGTAAAAGCAAAAACACTGTCACTAATTAATATAACATAAATATGAATGAATGATACAGGACATTAGAAATGCAGACATGGGGAGTGCATGAAAATTTTGAAATGCATAATGGCTATAAACAAAATATTGTCAAGATACTGTCAAGATTAAGAGCGTGTTCATTTAGATAGCGTTTTGTTAAATGACAGCCCATTCCATTTAGAAAACAATTTTCTCTTCATGAAGTCACAGCATATTTTCTAGGACCAGGCAACATCAGTGGTCTAACTCGGCCACAACATACTCTTTTGACTAATGTAATAAATTGGACATCCCCAGAATGACTTAACTTTATGAGCTAAACACTTGAAATACTTGTCACTTTAATCTGCATGCAGTGCTTTTGTCCTTTTAACAATCCAACAGGAATGGTGATTCCATTGTTCCCATGAGCTGACTGGTCAGTAGACAGGCCAGCTGCTCATGTTGAGCTGATCCACTGAATTTAACCCACTCCACTGCAGGTTAACATTGTGATCTGACCCTGTTAAATGTGGCTCATTTTCAAATTACAAAACAGCCCGTGTTGAGACCAAACTTAAGACACAACCCACCAAATATGCTTCTTGAGACAGGCACTTAAGCATCAAAAAGGTTCTGACATCAAAGTAGTAGCTGATAGTTAGCATTTCTAAGTAATTCGACTTCCAAGTGGTGTTGTAGAGCGACAGCAAAACTTTCTGAAGCATTTTAATTAGGCCAAGATTTGACTTTCTTGTGACATCATCAAAATACAGTGCAGTCACAGCTGCCATTTCAATTCTCAAAACTAGATTTTTTAAAATCTTTTGAATCCCAAATAAGACTTGAGGCTTGGGTGATGACTGCTGCATGCACATGTAATGCTAATAAACAGTGAAACGCGTCACACCAATGCACTATTTATGGATGTACATACAAAAGTATCTAACTTATCATGTTATGATTAAAGTTCTTCAGAGACAAGGTAAACAGTACTTGTCTTCAATAGTCTCACAAATACAGACTTAAGGATTCAATGCCAAACAATGCTAACGATAAGCATAACATTCAGCAAACAGCACAACACACTTTAGAAAATGATATCTCAAATGTGATTAAGACATGAGATTGAAAGCTTAATATTTACATTACTTTGACAGATTACTTGGCACTCAGACACAAATTTTCATAATTTTAATAATAATAAATTTAAAGGTATATTATATCTGCTGCCCTGCATTTCCTCACTAGGCAAAAGGCATCATTATTTTGCTTTAAGGACAGGAAAAGGACATTGATTCAATTGCTCCGAGTTACCTTTGGTGTAGACTTGGTTTTCTGAACCTTGGCCTTTTCCTTCTGTTTGGGCTCTTTGACGTCTGTGATGGACTTCATGGCCGCTGCCGCATGTCTCAGGATACAATCGTTGCCACAGTACACAGAGTCTGGCTGGGCATTGTTCTCACAGCCAGGCCCGATACACTTGGGAAGGGAAGAGTCCTCGTCTGCCTTCTGGCCGGCCTTCTCTTCTGGCACCTCCACTGTCGTTTTCACCTCCACATTTGATGCCACTTTCTGCTCTGCGTCTGGTAGTGTTTTTGGCTCTGCTGTGGGTGCCACCTTCTTTTCTGGAGTTGGTGCCGATTTCTGATCTGCTTTTGGTTCGGCTTGCTGCTGTAGAGCCTGCTCCAAATCAATACAAAGTATAATTAAACCTTAAGAATGAGAAATGCCACTTTCCATAATGTCACAATAGCAGCTTTCTATATTTATTACTCATGAAATTGATATCAACAGTATTTTTTAAGATTTTGTGCAGAATGGTTTACAGAATAAAGCTTTGGTAGGCTGGCTGATGCAATGCCTTGAACCATTTGTTTGTCCAGATAGAGATTTACAATCTGGAGCCACTGGACTCTACTTAATGGATCCTAATCTAAAAACATGATCAACATCCATGCAGATGCAGAAGACAGTGACAGTGTCATGGCATGCTACACTGTTAATCACAGATTCAGGGATTTATAATTACAATTTACATTTAACCCACACATTTAAGATCTTTGACAGGGATAAAAATGGAATTCAATTTGTATGAGCTGTTTCAGGGTTTCTGCAGGCTTACACAAGTTCAATTTAAGACTTATAAATCTAACTGTAACCTATTTCACATCCATATGGGCATATATTGATTCAACTTTGGTCTTGTTTTGTAGTTGTTACAGCATGACAATTTTCGCCATGTTTTTAACAGAAATATCAGCTGTTGCATGTAGCCGGTAAACATGGCGTCGATCTCGCGAGACTTCGGCATGTGCGGCCATTAGGATATATACGTAGTCTCGTGAGATCGACGCCATGTTTACATCTTACCGGCTACGTGCAACAGCTGATATTTCTGCTAAAAACATGGCGAAAATGGGGCGGAGGTTTAGCTCAGTTGGTAGAGCATCCGCCCCATGTACTGAGGCTGTGAGTCCTCTGCAGCGGCCGCTGGTTCGACTCCCGCCTTCGGCCCTTTGCTGCGTGTCATCCCCTCTCTCTCTGCCCCATTTCCTGTCCACTCTTCAGCTGCACTATACAATAAAGGCACAAAATGGCCAAAAAAAATAACTTTAAAAAAAAAACATGGCGAAAATGACGTCTTTTGCGGTTAATTTTTAATGTCGCGGCTTGCGGACACTTGGATTACACCACACAAGCCGTATGGAGACATTTTGTGTTTGTTTTGTGTGCTATTTTTAACGTTTTATCCGTGGTCACAATTCACTGCCATTGTACTGGATGAGGCTGCTACCCTGTTCCTCCTAAAACTCCAGGACTGTTTTGGAAATTGAAGATTTTCATCTACCATCACATCGACC
>JAJHUR010056567.1:1493-21617 GCA_027495735.1 Lutjanus campechanus
TGCACTCTAACTGAATCAATCACCATGGGAGAATTTTGACAAAACAGAGCTCAGCTGCCTTGAATTCAATAAAGGCAAATGTAATATATTTTTCATATGCTGATACTCCTTGAGTCCAAATAATATAACTGGCCCACTGAGAGGTGCAGCCTAATAGCTTCACAGAGTTTTCATTTACATGTCCTTTTTCATTTGGTATGCAATGTCATGATGACAAAAAACACAGAATCAACAGCCTTCACGAGAAAAAACCCCGCAATAACTGCTGCTCACGCTGTTAAGAGACGTAAAAATCTTTTTGTGGAGACTTTAGCTCATAATGAGGGAAACAACTAACAATCGCGCATGAACCAATGAATCATTCCAATGGCAATTTTCGAAACAATTACACTCAATTTCCACAACTGTCTGCTCTGCTGCCATTCAACTGCCTGTACACCGAGTGACTCATGCTGCCTTTTGTGCTAACATGAGTCTTGCAGGTGTAATTCTTGTAGGTGCCTTTTTGCCAGAGACAAAAAAAAGAAGATGAAAAAGGAAAAAGGGTAATTCTTGTAATGACCTTCTCCAGAACTAATAGGTAAATCCATTAGCAGAGCAAAGATGGGGAGGGAAACAAAGCCGGTAGGGCTGCAGCTTCCTGTCACGTCCCAGAGTTAACGCCTCTTGTCTTGTTTAATCAGGTGCCTGCACTGATCGATAACCTCTCCTGCAGGTAAAAGACCGCTGGACCACATGTTACATCCCCCTGATTAGCTCAATTGTCATCAGCCTCCAAACTCATTGGAGCCGCTCATTACATGCTGTTACATATTCATTTTCATATATTAACGTACAGTAGATGTGTGAATCTGTGTTTTAAATGGGGATTGACACGGCTATCATGTTTTCTTAGGCTCATTTATTGTCCTTTTGGAAATTCTCTTTGTCTCCGTGGTAACTGTCATGTAAATACAACCATGACAGAAAATACACTACAGTAAAAGACAAACAATTTAACAACAAAATGCTCCACAATAACATCACCAACAGTTTTCAGTTAGGGCCGCAATAAATGATTATTTTCATTATCGATTCATCTGCTGAACATTTTCTCAGTTAATTGTTAGTTAGTTTGGCCCATAAAATTTCAGAAAATGGTGAAAATTTTGTTTAGTGTTTCCTGAAGCTCAAGATGACATACTTAGATGTCTTGTTTTGTCCACAAAATGAAGATATTCAGTTTACCGTCAAAAAGGACTAATTTCTTTTTAAAAAAGAACTTTTAAAAATGATGTTTAATTGACTATCAAAGTAGTTGGCGATTAATGTAATTGTTGACAACTAATCGTTTAATCAACAACTCATTGCAGCTCTATTATCAGTGTAATGACCCACAAGTGGTCATTTTAGCGGTTCTCAGGGAAATTGAGTGGGTTTCCAATAAAAAAAAATGTGACAAACTGTATAATTATGGTTATATTTGGGTATTTTAAACCCTTAAAAGTCAACAGCAGTAAAAATGCAGCACATGAATCCAAAAACATCACATATAATAGTAAAACAGGGCCCATTTTACTGCACAATGAGTAATGCTTTATTTACTTTTTTATACTTTACATACATTTTAGGATGCGTTTGTTACTCTACCCACAGCTTTAAAGCTCCACAAGATATCTGGGAGACCTCCGGTTTTAGACCATTTTTAATAGTCTTTAGCCGAGGGTAACCAGATGAGAATTGGTGAAATTCGGGACAAGGAGTTGGGGGTGGGTGTGAAGTGTCAGGATTAAAATAGAGTTTAGAGGAAAATATTGTGAAGATCAGTTACAGATTCTGAGGTAATATGAAGCACAGTGTCCTGGCACATGTTATGTTACAGTCACTTTAAACATTTTTCCAGCAGCTAAGTTTGTCATTAAGAAGCTTACAGACACTTTTTAAAAGACATTTTTACTACAAATTCCTCCCACAGTGGCGGCTGCACTCTGTCAAAGTCATTGAATAACATTAACAATATGTTATTTGTGATAATAAGTGCAATAGACATCAGTGATACTCTTACAAGTTTTACAAAAATTAATAGCTAAAAGCAGGAAATACAGCCTACATAACTGATTTGATCAGAATATGTTAAGAATTAATATGCTGTTCAATAATATAACGGTTCATTTTTGGGACAAAAAAGACAAGAATCGGGACAACTGCTTCTAATTCTGGAGTGCCCTGAATTTTTCAGGACATCTGGTCATCTTTCTTCAGTCTGACTCGTAGCTGCTTACTAGCTTTTCACAGCCTGGACCAACTCCTCAACATTTCAATCAGGAGAGACTCGTTCTGAGTGCACAAAATATATTTTATTTGACATGCTTGCACAGTTGAGAGAGAAATATGAAAAGCCTTTGGCGGCAGGACTCCATCATGACATCATTATGAATAAAGGGGGGTTAGTGAAGCCGTGATTAGTGAAGGAAACCCCAGATGGAGTCTAGACACTGGTGGTGGTGAAGGGATGGCTGATGATCTGGATGAGATGAGGACCGGACTTCTGATGAGCTCAGCCGGGGCCACTGGATTAGAAAACCTGGAGGAGAAACGGGGCGGAGGAGAGTCGCAACAATTCCATGCAGAAATGACAGCTGAAAGTGACAGAGAGGAGGACAGATTTAAAGTTTTGACACAACGACATGATTGGCTGATGGAGACTGTGGCTACTGTGGATAACTGATTGAGAATAAGTGGGTAAAGAGAGAGCGGGGAGAGAAAGACAGTCAGGGTGAATGAGGCATAAAAATAGACTTCCTGATTGAACTTATGCTTAGCTTCATTAGATAAAAAGGGACTTTTTATTTCTTTTCTGTGGCAGCAAACACAACACGTGGCCTTCATATGAAGTCTGACATAATCTGCACTCTGTGGCTGAACAAAGTAACATAACCAAGCGTGGGTGGGTGAAACGCTAAAGTGAAACATTAGGAAAAAAACTTGAATATGACGATCTGCGGTTCCCAACAAGGATTTATTCATAATGTAGCATTATCATGGAAAGAATAGGGTTCATCCCCTGGACGCATCAGTGGTGTTTTTAATGCATCCTTTCAGATTTCAGTGCTTTAGAGATGCAGGATGTGTGTCTACTCACATCACTGATCAAAATATATGTACAACAAACAACAAACTATGCTGGAAGGTATAAAGCAATTTTTCCCAAATTTCATCTTTCCCATTCATTCAAATTAGGCCTCATTTTATCTTGATCATTGAAAGCATACAGGTTAAATACTTCATCTGGAGCATAATATAGAACATTTTAGCCAGCTGCATAAATTAGACAAAATAAATGCATCTAGGTGGAATTAACAGGTTTCATTTTTCCTCTCATCAGTAAAGCAATATACACATTTTTCAAATTTGCAGAATTTCTTCCATAGACTTTTATTTATGTAAAAAAATCTCCTGTGACCCACCTGTGGGACACGACCCAGTCTCCAGAATGACTAAAGGACCTCTGGGCGCACAAAGTTCACAAAGGAGGCGGTGCGATACATTTATTCTGATTCTTTCTTTCATAGTTAGACCTGAAAGCAAGAAGCGACACAGGAAATCTGAAAATATACGCACCCCTCAATAAAATGAGTGATTAAAAGCATTGTTGTAGTTGCTTGTGGGGCTGTCATGACCCACGAAGTGCCTCGGTAAGTTATCGGTCGTTTCGCTACCACTTGCTATCATTGTAAAGTGAGATCTCCACTTTTTTCATTAAGAAGTACGGAGTGTGTCTGCCTATCTTGCAAATTACGGTTAAATTCCAAAGACATCTGTAAGAGTTTCATTTTTGGATGGGAGTGAAGATTAAACTCACCCTGAACTACATGACATAGGTATACAAAAACAGGAATACGCTTTAGGAATGTCAACCAATAACCTTTACTTATGATAAATGTTCTCTAGGAGCTACTTTTCAAACTGACATTAATACATACATCAGCCAGAACAGTGAGTCCCCCCCCCCCCTCTTCCAAAAGTACGCACTGTCTATGTCTGTCAAGACTGAGCATACATATTTCCTCCTTAGAAATAGCCGACTTTCAAAAAAAGTGCAGCACCGTCTTTCCTTTTCTTCTGACAAAAGGTGTTCACATCAATCCCAGTCAGCGTATTGAATTGAGCACACAGACAGTGAACAGACATGATGACTGTTCTTTGAGCTCATCAGTGCTGCAGTGGGGAGGGTACTGAAGGCACTAAGGAGCACATGTGATCGTCATTTATATTTCCACCTGGCCACGTTCTGCTGCTCGGGGTCCCTCTTGAGAAAAGAACTTGACCACTTCCTTTCATTGCGTCTCTACTGATTCCGTCGTCTCGCCGTCGTCTCAGGGAGGTCAAGTGGGTCAAACCCATGAAGCCGTACTGTAGCTATCTTTGGATGCTGTGGTCTCACTGCTGAATGCAAACTCGCTGTCGTCGATCTAGCGTTTCGGTTTTCTAGCTCTTGCCATTGTGTTGTCACGATTGACATGTTCAACTCAGATTTAACAAGGAGTCATAACCACGGCCAATCAGCCTTTTCAGTGATTCTTTTGGTGATTTCTGAGCGCTGGCTCACATAAATACGGTTCACATAAATCTTGGATTGAGTCTACAATGATTCTCACCACAGCTAAACACTCAGACTGCTGCTTTCGGTGTTGCTGGACCTGTGCGACAAATCCTTCGTACAGTGAGACCCAGTTAGAGATTTGTATAGGGACACTGGTTGGTACGCTTGAAGATGGCGAGCCTGCTGGAGAGCTGATCTTCAGAGCCTGTGTGAGGCTGGGGTCGACGAATAGATCCCAAAATATCGATACTTGCGATACTGCGTCCTGTTTTTGAAGATTTATTCTGGCATCAGTAGGATCAAGGTTCCCAAAAAAAGGGGTCGGTTTCTCTCTTCTTATAATACTTCTTATAATATTTTACTTGTACTTGGGCACAGATTTTCAGTACTTTCATGCTCACACCATAGTGCACACACTGACCACTTTAATTCTACACTTAATGATAATTTAACAAAAGAGGAGCTTCGTTTGGAGATATTTCCCAACTGTGAAGGAAAACGTGTGTGGGAGGAAGGCTGTTCACTATAAATTTCTTCACAAGCGCAACAAAACGCCACAAGAAAGAGAACTTTGGGCTGCGGCAGAAAACGAGAGAGGAGGAGGGAGATTTCACAGCATCCAGACCCTTGTGACAGAGATGGAGCTGATTGACAGAGGTTCAGGCAAGAATATCCGGGTATATAAAAAGGGTGAATTCAGCTGTATTGGGACAGATTTTGTAATTGTGATCACAATCTTGCCATCAGTTGAAATGACTGACCCAACATACGATGCATTTCTGAATTCCTTACGGTGTCTACTTTCTTTTTTCTCACCATTTTGTTGTAGCTGACAACTGAAAACTGCCTTTCAGTGACATGTTTGATAATTTGGGACACAGTTTCATTAGTGTTGCTTTCAACCCTAATAACATATTTCAAAAAGTATTTTAAACATATTCTTGTTTTACTCAACCTTAAATATGTTCAAAGATTGCTTGATATTATAAATTTGCTTCAATGATATCTTAATCAATTATTACATCAACAGATAGGCTTTGGCCCAGAGGCTGAGCTTTTGATTGAAGTATTAAAGTGATTAAAACATGCAACAGTTTAAAAAAAAAAATCTATTTAAAACATAAATCATTTTGTAGTATTTAAATCACCTTTTCATCAATTCATCAACCAACAATACATTAATCAGTATATCAATTCAGCAGTGTTTTGTTAAAAATGGTTAATTCATCTGTTCGTCAGCCTGGTTGTTAATTTGCAGAACATATTCATATATCTTAGTTCACTCATTAAATTTGTCAAAAACAGGGTTAGGGTTATGGTTTTGATGTCCGTTCATAAATCATTAATAAGTCTGACTCTGTCAACTGAAAAGTTGGCTGCGGGCTACGTCTCTGTGCTTCTGTGTTGAAATAGCGTGAACTATTTTCAACTTCTGACAAAATATATATGACAGAAAACGTTCGGGATCCACTGACTTAATGTTACATTTTCAAACTGTTCATCAATAACTGTTACTTTCGCAGACCAGTTAAATCTATATTCAGACAGTAAAATAATATATTCAGCCCATTGAAACTTGTTATCTAAATGAATTATGTTAATGGAATTAAAAGAAAAAGAAAAACCTCAAAGCTGAAATATGAAAATGGCTGAATATAATAACCTTTAGTTTAACAGTGAAAGGATTCCTATAATTAGGGCAGATTTGGCCTATCGATGATGCATTCAGCTCATAAATAATGACACACTGGTCTCCCTTTACATGAGAGCACATAAGCTGTAATTTTGGCCCTGATTTACTTGGTATCAAATTGAAACCTAATTTTGTGTTATAGTGTGAGGAAGTAAAACATTTTTATTGCATAATTGCATGTCTGGTTTGAGCCCTTTATGAGCAGTCGCAATATGTCATCTTTAGACACCCAAAGCTGAAAAACTATCCAATATCCATGACATATCTTTGCAAAAAAAAAAAAAAAAAACTGCACACATATCTATACTGACGACAGGAGCGGACGCTGTAACAAAATAAAACTTGAAGAAATGCTGATAATGTCCAAGCAGTAAAATTACCAGTAGATGTCCCATTAAGTTTGCAGACATTTCCGGAAAATTCTGCAGATTTACAGTATATCTTCTTTAACGTTCACAGACACTTGGTTCAGTTCACAGCTGGTACAAATGTCCCTCAGATGGCAACGTTTTACTTCTATACTTTGAGTACATTCCAGAGTTAGTACTTTTACTTGAGTAAAGAAGTTAAATCAGGTACTTCCACTGAAGTAAAGAATGTGTGCACTTTTGTCTCCTGTGGAGTTTGGAAACATAGTTAAGGAGACTTTCATAATATAAAACTATATATATATATATATATATAATATGTCTATAATTTGCCTGAAAAGGACATTCTGAAAGCCTGAGATCGCAATCTGGAAATAAAATGATCAGATTGCCCTCCTCCTGCATTTACATTGTGACGTGTACTTAAAATTGCCCGCACTCAGGTCTGCAATCCTAAAGAAAATCAACTCCACTCATGTGCATGACACACTCCATGAATGCAATCAGATCAAGTATATATATATATTTATAGATATATTGTATATGGACACACACACACACATATATATGTTGGAAACAGCAGGAATAATTAGTACCCATGCTGACACGGCCCTTTATTTCAACTAGTGTTTCTTTCATAGAAATCTGTAGATTGATTCCATGCAGAGCAGAACAGTAAGAGAGCCAATAATTGTTTTTCATGTAGTGAGTGATGACCTCATTGCATATATTCATACACTTTATGCATAAATGTATGTGTATGAATATATGTATATGTATGAATTTCCTGGATATGTGACTATGAGAAATTATAGCTGTTTTTTGTGCTTTCATCTTTTCTCCTGGTCGCCCGCTTTCCTTGTTTCTTGTTTCTCTCGCTAACCTGCACGGAAAGAAATCAATTCTGGTGACCCTAATCTAAAAGCGTGACATGAGGATTAATAACTTGCCTGATATGGAATATGCACAACTTTCTGTCAGCCAGATGAATAGGCTGCAGTCCAATTGAAATAACACACGAGGAGCTTTTTAATCATTGGGTCAAGGGAAAAAAATCTCCTTGCTTCACTCAATTTATGTAAGGGACATAATGGCCGGGCTCAGAGTTACAGGTGGTAACAGCCTCCAAACAAAATGAGAAGAGAAGAGGAAAAAAAGTAATTGAATCAGTTAAACATTTGGTGCAGTATTTTCAATGATATTTCATGGTAGCTACCGCTTCCCTTTCTTGTTATCATTACAATATAAAGACAGATACAAGTGAGAGCTTCACAAGACGTCATCGTTTTAACTTTAAAGCCGCTGCAGCTGATATTTGGCTGCGTAGGGGCAGCAAAATGAAAACAAAAGGAACAAAAGGACACATGGTCACATTTTTTAGTTGCACGGTGGATGTGTCAGAACACACAGTTTCAGTGGGAAAACTACAGAGACATTTATTTTGGAGTTGAGTTTCTGGCTGGCAAAACACTGTAAGATCAATATTCACTCACTTTTTTTTTTAGCTCTCAGAACAACACAAGAGAGGTGAATTAGAAAGATATTAGACACGTATTAAAAATATTTCACCCCAGAATCAACCCAGAATACACATTTAACCATGAAACAATATTAAAAAGAGCTAATAACTTTGACTAAGCAGCATTCAATTACTTTAAAAACACAGGTTTTGGGCATACGATCTGTAAAATTTAAGTAACATAAAATATGAAGTCCTAATAAGCATAAGGAGCCTGGGAGATGAATATGATAGGCCTAAAAATTGTTTTTTGTAAATAAATAAAGATTGCTAAAAGTCTAATCATAACATAAATTCAGGCTGTAATGAAGCTTTTGTAAAATAAATGAATAAATAAATACGTTTTTTTTTCTCTATCGTGATAATTTAAATGAATAAATCTGAATAGTGCCATGGGGGGTCCCCCGACAATAAGTAGAACTGAAATGACTGTAGTCAGTCAATCAATCAATCAATCAATCAATCAACAGATCAACAGAAAATGAACCTGACACCTATTTTGACAAGCAGTTCATTTTTTAAATGTCATTTTCAATGAATATGCATCATAATTAATTGATTATTTGAGGGGTTTTTAACTGCTGGTCTGACCTAGGATTCTTAGAAAATGTTATATAAAGAAATTAAAATGGTAGCTCGATCAATAATAAAGGATTTTGAATGATCCAAAATAGACTGAAAAACTCTGTCGAGCTGAGGGAGAGGGAGCATTTCAACTGGGTGATAATTCTCTGTGGGTTCTACGAGCAGCCCTTTCCATTGTTAATATATAAATATTGATTTCACGCGCTCAACGTACAATAAAATCCGCCCAACTGATAGTGTGCAGTTAAAGTGCATATTTAATAGTCAGTGGAAGAAAAGCCGTTGCCCCTCATTCAGCACTTCAGCACCACGTCTAGTGAACAGCTCCTGTTAAGCCTCGGCACTCTGGTGCTCAGATCCACGCAAGGTTGTAGCACTACAGTACCTTTCTGAAACACACAACAGTTTCTTGCATAAAGCTGTCCTTCAGGCTATGCTGGAGATAAAGAAAGTAAACATATCCAACAAGAAAAGTTGTTTAACAGCTCGAGGTTTTATGAGATAGCAAAGTATTCCCATTCAAAATTACTATACCAGAGATATTACAGCTTCTGAAGGTCAGCTATCTGAGAGCCAAATGTTTGACACAACTCTATAAAAAAAAAAGGTGTTAATGTGTTATTTTTTATGTTTTGGCAATGTAATATAATTTTCAGAAAATTGTATGCAGGCTGTTCATTTTACTTCTAAATGCTGAAAGTGAGTTTAGAGGGAACAGCGGTGTGGTATTCTGAGAAAAACCTGGTTGTATTCGACTCATTTAATCAACTGATTTCAGTCTTCAGACAGCTGATCAGTCGAGTCAGGTGCTGTTGGTTGGTTGGAGCGAAAATACCCTTTGTGGAATAGTTTGGACACGCCTGGTTTAAAGTCTCCATAGATTTGCCTTATAAATAAAGCATTGTGTTTCAAATGTATTGATAACTTGCATTACTGTGCAAAAGTTAAAGAATCGGCTGCCACAAAAGCTCGAGTCAGTACAGTCAGATGGCTGAGAGGTCTACTCTATATATTGAACGGTCTTTCATGTTTTTAGGTTGACTTTACACATGGTATTTTGTTGTTTTTTTGTGAACAACTTTTTATTAGTTCATGTTGACAGAGCATACAGAGTAGACAGAGAATGGGTGTACATAAACAGATACTTGTTTTTATATAAATAATTAAACTTGTATCATGTACACAAAAGTACCTAGCATGCAGACAATATACAAACATGCCTATCCATGTATACCTCAATTTAATTTCACATGCACATAGATACACCTGCACCTGCATACATAAACAACACAAACAGCTAAATCCATATGTTTTACATGTGCATATGTGCATACATACACATCCAAATGTCAACAACTGGTGACTTTATAATCCCCTATGCAATCTCCCTTTATTTCCCTCCCTAGTGAGTGATCTTGTGTCTTTGTACATAGAGAACAAAACACTGTTAAGTGGTTCAACCAGACTGACAACTGAAAGGGCAGCTAGAGAAAGAGATGCCTCTGAGCAACAGTTAAATAAGAATAAATAATCAGTCGCTGGTAAAAAGAAATAAGAATCTTAGCATCAGAATCTGTGCAGATTTAAATTGGAGCAGGTTCCTGCTTCAGTGCCAAGTGCACAGTAATTGTTAGATTAATTACAGTTAACAGGCATGTTGCTTTACCAAAGGTATTCTTATGTGAACGCCTGCTGCATATTGCCATGTAAAAATGTTCATTGTCAATCGTCTGTAAAGTTGCTGGCACTCTGAACTGCAATCTTAAAGAAAATCAACAAGTGTCACCACCTATGCAATTTCCATGAATTATGGTTAAAGGCAAAGGCACTTGCAATCAAATCAAAATCCCTTTCGTCTGGAGGCAAAAGAACATAGATATTGTAAACAGCAGGAATAATGAGTACCCATGCTAACATCGTCCTCTGTTTCTAGTGTTTCCTTCAGAGAAATGTGTTGATTGATTCTATTCAAACTTTAAAATAGAAGGTTCGTCTGGGGTTAGAAATATTGACATTGGATCAGAGAATATCAGCTGAACATAATATGGACTGACAAAACTCAGTTTAAACTCATTTAATATAACCAGCAGAGAGGCTGAAGACAAAAGGTTCCCAAAATATTTAGAGCCCAGTTGCACCGTTGTGGTTCAGTAATGATGTAAGGTCACTCAACACTTTTCCAGACTGGAAGACAAATTCAAAATCGAAAGGTATTTTGGGTAAAAATGAAGCAGTTTCTTGGAAAATTGTTCCCACATAAAACTGCTCATAATAAGGCCTGAGATTTATCTTTAGTGACGGGCTCATGGTTTCTGGAAAGATACGTTCCTTTTGAGTTTCTCAAATGAATTTTTTGGAGCTTTGAGCAACACAAGCCAAGTGCCATCCAGTTCCATTATTCTGGAGAGAAAGCAGACATCTCTACGGCCGATAGCACCAAAACTCTGTAACTGTATATGTATGCAATATGTGTTTTTGATTTTGGGCTGAACTGTCCCTTTAATCCTGGACATACAGTACCCTGCTGCAAATCCATTTGACCCACAGAGTGTATAGAATACATTTACAGTGAAATCTTAACTATTTCATTTTAATTTCAAACATATGAGGGCAAATTGCACACGTATTATTCAATGGTTTGTTCCTAAACTACAAACTATGATTCTACCAACAGGCCATTGGCTGCTTTGCTGATACTCCTCTCTTCTCCTCCAAACTGGGGTTGTGCTAACCAGCATCTATTGTAAGTAATACACTGACTATCAATTGGTATCTCATACAGTCACACTTAAAATAATACAAACTATACCTTTAGTCTCCACTTTTGAACACTCTCCTTGACATACACCACTCTGCCATTAACATACCTTGAAGCAAACTGTTCAATATTGAATAATGTTGTCTATCAGCCACTTAACCACCCCGGTACATAGTCTACATACAGTACCCTCTTATCATTGCAGTAATGTGTGACATCATGGTTATGTAATTCTGGTAAGAGCTGTCCTTCAGAGTTTGAAAACATTCCTCGAAGGCAAAACAAAAGAGCGTTAACACTTAAAAACTCGTCTGTAGGAGGGTTTACGTAAGTTTCCATTGTGGACAAAGTAACGCTAATCGTTTTATAATTAAAAGCCAGGTAATAGAGGTTTAAAGTTAGTACCTTTTTTGTAGAAAGAAAGAAAGTAGTTCCTATGAGAAACTGCTCACCACAAGTTCTGTGGATTATCTTGAGTAACCCGGTCATGATTTCTGAAAAGAGACGTCGCTGTTGAGTTTTCCAAATGTATTTCTTTTGGTGCTTTGAGCACCACAAGCTGAGTGCCATTTAGTTAGGCAGCTCTTTATTTATCCCTGTGGGGAAATTTCAGACTCACAGCAGCAGAGATAGAAAAGGGGTAGGGAAAAAAAGCATTGTAAATAGATAAAAGAAAATCAAAAACTAGACACTACAATAAACGGAATAAAGATGTTAACAGTACTAACACTAATGTGAGAAGATGGTGCTTAATATGCTTAGTAAAAGTCTAAACTGAAGTGTTAAAAGTATAAAAAATAAAGTGCAAACAGTAGGGATGCACATTTACAGCATTAAAACATTTACATGTACCTACTTAGGTGCTTGACAATTCTGAGTACCAATTCAAGTACTTAATAATGCCATTACAGTGCTTACGATGACTTTAAAAACAGATGTTCCTCACTTACATTACATTTTGGGTCATCTGTATATACTTACTGTGCTGATTTTCTGTTACTCATTAAGCTGAGTTGCAGAATTAACTTTACTGCTACATACAATAATTATTTTATCACCATTTACAGCACTTAACTATGATTTTAACTATACATTTACATGGATAGTATTTAAAGGGGCAGTTTCACCCCCAAAGTCAAAATTATTATGTTTCCCCCGGCCTGTAGAGCTATTTATCCATCTAAATGCCTTCTCTCCAATATAATGGAAGTAAACAGCACAAGTCCTGTGGTGCAAACATTTTGTGGTGCTCAAAACAATCCACAGACCTTGTTGTGAACAGTTTCATGTTGGGACTACTTTTTTTTCCGCAGTACAATCTACCGGAACTGCGTTAGAATCGACCAGAACTACTTTCTTTCTAATAGAAATCCCTAGCAAACAGTGCAATAGACAATATGCAGAAAAGCAGCACAAACAAAACTGTGACATATATGGTTACGAGATGTTTAAGAGGTGGTGCAAAAATAGCGACTACGTGTGTGGTTTGAAATGAGACGTGTAAAAAAAACTCCACTATATTCAAGAGACAGGAAAGCGAACTGTCCCTTTAAATGTGCACATTGTGTTTATTATGTACACATTGTTTTTTATTATGATTGTTTAAATTGCGTCCCTTTACTGTATTTGTTCAAATTATTCACAGATGGGTATGGGCTCTTACTTCACACTGACGTTTAGGATAATTGGGAGCAAGTGTTTCCTCCCTCTCCACTGTTCAAGGAAATGTCAGTCAGCATTAGCATACTCATTTATAGAGTGCTACAGCTGTCCCTGGCTGCTACCTCGCCGACCCTCGCTCTCCGTGCACCCAGCCACCCCTTTCAAGGAGGGTTATCACAACGATTATGAAAAATGACTCCTAAAAAAAAACCCTGATGTGACACATTATCTCAATATTAAGGGAGTTTGAGCGAATAATAAGTTTGGCTTATTAATCAAGGTATGAAAGGGTAAGGAGCTGCCAAGTGAAGTTAAATGCCACTGTCAATCTCAGCATGAGTCACTTTTGACTTCAAAGGCCGTTTCACCTGAATCCCGTCACAGTATTTATGGAAACAGCAGTGCCCCAATGGGACTCATCATCCCCATGCGGGATTTTCTTCACAAATTTGGTAGATAGTGCATGGAAACTTCAATATTTTCTGAACATAATGAGCCCATTAATTCTGAGTTAGTGTTTCTCATGCATGCAGCCATACCAGATAAGTCCATAACCTTTTGCATAAGTGTCTGTCTATAACCTGAGCATATGTGCACATTAATGCTCTTACATGTGAGCACGTGCGCGCATACATTTTCTCTAAGCACATTCCAGTTCCGTCTGTTAGCCCATTAGGGCTGTCAAATGAGAAGCGGCAGGTAGATAAACCACGATCGCCCGGCAAGAAATATATTATTCTCTATAAGACGGCGAGAAAAAAGAAAGCTTTGAGTTCCCTGCTCAGTTTTCATGAATAAATGATGAGGTGTGTTTGAATGAATCCATGTCCTTTCTTGGTGTCCTTTCTAAAGTTCGCTAAATGGCAGACACGGCGGTACATTCCCGTCTACGAGCTAGGTGCTGCTAATCTGATGATGGAGCTATTCACCGTTTCCCCCGCGTCACAAAGGCGTCGTCGGTGGTGGCTGTTGATAGCCTAAAGGTGCAGAATCAAATGTGGCACGGAGGTGTGGAAGCAAGTACAAACTGTAGTCTAGATGGTCGCCACTGCTCCTCACCCTTTCTGCTCGCTGGGACTTGATTTGTGGCCGTCGTTCTCTTGTGCGGTGATACCCTGCGCCATCTGTCCCCAGCATGAAAGAATGATGTGGTCATCCTTACAAAACAAAGGTCGCTCTCCCATTTCTCACCATTTCTCATCTTGTTATTGTACACGTACTTCTACATGTATCCATCGTGGCCGTTTGTGGGCGTACGACAGGCATGCACTTCACACATATAATTAAATTGGTCACTGTCATTAAATACTTAAGCAGCTCAGGGGGCAAATTAGCTTGCAGACGTCTTTCAGAGAAGGAAATGAGGACATATGGGACATGTCTCTGAGCTCCACAGAACAGGCTCATGGGAAAAGGCTACCAAAAGGGTACCGCCAGTCACAACTCAAGCCCGAGCCCCGTCAAACAAAGTCAGAGCCACGAGCGAGGGAGAGGGACGGGCTGCGGAAAAGCGAGAAAGGCGACTCCCTCAATGAGAGTCTGGGGCAAAGATAAGAGAAGAATTAGCACTTAATTTGTGGAGAAATTAATCCGTTTTCAGCATGAATCAGAGCCTAACTCTGTGGCATTGTTCGAGGCAGTGAGCGCTCCTATCTCGTGTCCCCAGATATTTGCAGGTCAGTATAGAGGAGAGGATTTCAATTTGGTCACTGATGTTGGATCAAGAGAGGAGAGACACAAAAGGAGTCTTTGTTCCAGCAAGGGGTTCACTAGAAATGGCACATATCATCTTGGGAGAATTTCACAGCTGCCGACGTGCGCTGCCGCGACGTTCGTCTTTATAAGTTGCTTTTCATGAAGGGAAACTGAAGGCCACACAACAGCAAAACTGAGCAAACTGTAATTGGAGCAGCCTCTATTTGATATTGAGCATTTAATCGCAGATCATTAATGCAGTGCCATTTAAAAAGCCTCAGCATCCCCAGAATATAGAGAAGGTGACATTTAAAAAGCCCCCAGTTCTCCGCCGACACCAAATATTTCGCCAGTTAGTCAAATTAATTCACTGATGACTTGCCTTTGGATACGAGCTGCACAACATAACAATACAGGAATTTTCTCAAATTATTATTATACACCAGGCAAGGTTATATGAAAGCACCGTCGGCTTCTGTTAGCTGAAACTAAAGACTTCAAAATGACACTGCAGTAATATAGGAGTGTGTGTGTGTATGTGTGTGCACTCTTAGAAATAAGGGTTCTTCCTGAAACGCTGACATTCTACCCAGAACATTTTGTTTCTGAGGAACCCTTTTTTAAAGGACTTGTTAATCAAGAGTTTTTTGTAAGACTAAAGGTTCTATTAAAAACCCAAAGAACCCTTTTTGTAAGAAATAGTTCTTCGTGGAATGTTGAAATGCTTGAAGATTCATTCATCAAGGGTTCTTTGTACCATAACATAAAAGAGTTCTCGCTGGAACCCCTTGGGATAGTTCCAGATAAAACCTTTGGAATATAAAAGGGTTCTTGGTAGAACCCCCGGGGTGGGTTCAACATTAAACCTTTGGAATATAAAAGAGTTTTCAGTAGAACTCTCTGGGTGGGTTCTGGATAAAACTGGGGGTTCTCACTTGAAGCCCCTGAGTGGGTTCTTATTCGCACCCTTAGAAGGTGGAAACATTCTGGGTGGAACAATACACCAGAGGGGGTTTTGGGAGAAACTTTTCAAGTCTGGTTCTAGGCATAACCTTTATGTTGGGTTTTAGATTGAAAACTCTGAAATGGTTCCAAATAAAACCTTTCCAAAAGGTTCTACCAGGGACCAAAAAGGATTCTCCTATGGGGACAAGGCAAAGAACCCTTCATGGTTCTATTTAGCACCTTTATTTCTCAGAGTGTATGTGTCCTTGTAGAATGGTTCTGCAGCTTGATTGACATTCTTTATACAGTGGCACATCACTGAGTTTAGACCTCTCACCTACTTTAAACAATATATTCAGCTACACCTCATACATTGTAAGTATACCGTGTGTCTTCATACAGTAAAGAGTGAATATAAAGATGCCGATTTCATTTTGAGACACGCTCTCCAGCTGACCCGATGACCTCTGCCTCTCAAAGCTAAAGCTCAGGGCGGCCCCTGTTCTGCGTCTCACAGGCTGAATCAAGAAAACATCTTCCGGTTCTAGCGGCAGCCTCCGCGCCGCCGAGGCGCCTTAACAAAATGGCACGAGCCGTTGTTCTGAGTTTTGTTCTGTTTGTCGCTCCTGTGACTATCTCATTTCTGTGTGCTACCCTGGTGACAGCTGTTGACAGCGCGAGGCGTCAGGGAGGAGAAAGAGCCATCATTTCCAACAGGAGAGGCGAGTTCTTCTTCTCAACCTTTCATCATCCTCGCACGACTGAATGGATTTGAGTATTTCTCCCTGTCTGAGGTAGTAGTATTAGAAATATATAGTAGGGCTGGACCCGACAGAATCAATCAAATCTTGTGAGTGAAATCAAATTTGGTTGTTCAATATGGATATTTGACTATTGGATCCTTTTTTATATAGATTATCAAGCAAAGTTCTATTGAATTTTAAGATTTTTGAATGGGGTTCGGCAGAATGTTCAGCGCCGCAATATAGTAAACAAGCCAAGTTAAAGTCTGAGCTAATCTGTACTAACGATGCTGATGTCCAATCAGAAATGTGCAACAACATTTTCTGCCAACGCTATGGATGTAACAATACCAAAAAGTCAAGGTACAATGATACCACAATAACAAAAAAAAGTCCCTGATACAACATTTATCATGATACTAAAAAACAAAGAAAAATGACTACTTGAAAAGAAACTTTTTTTTCTCTTATGTTATAATCTGATGTGCACAGCACTTTCTGTTTGTATAAAATGTGTTTTCCATTTTAACCTTCTGTCTTTAGTGAAATAAAAAGGGTAGCTATGACCTAAGCATGTGCAGAAACTTGCCTGAATTAAGTGTGTATAATTACAAAACAAAACTCATGCAGCAGTCATCAGTTAGCATCCCTACTAGATATTAAAGAAAAGCCAGGCTGTATCATATTAAGTTGCTGTGTGCTGCAAATTCAAAACTTCTAGGCAGAAGGAAGAAGATAACGTTACCTCAGAGCCTAAACAGACAACATCTCTCTGCCTCCAGGCAGCTGCCTTGATCTCACTCACTATGTGCAACCGTGGGGTTTGCAACTCGCAGTGTACACATTCATTTGGGAGTGTATGCAGGCCTCCAGACTCACCCTGGGTCTGATTCAGCAGCCTGTACCAATCATTGACATTAATAAAAGATGGATGAGACAACTACATTTCTTCCCACTGTACACATCTGAAGCCAAAATATCCAGGATACGAGCTCTGCCATCTTGTGCCGGTGACGAGAGTGACCGGTGTTGGAGTCGTGCTTTCGAGTTTCTGTAGTTAATCCATAGATTAACTTCATCAACCACAATGCACTGAGAACACTCTACCTGACAAGCTAAATGGCTGCAAATCTAAGTTGCACAATGTTGCCAAACACATGAATTCCTACAGTTTGACCTTTTATTTTTCACACGTAGCTATATCGTCACTTCCCAGGTATGTCTTTAGCAAGTAAATTTCGTGTTACATACAGCAGCAACACAAACACAAACACACCGGTGATGAGGGGGGTCACACTGGCTTCCAGCTTGCCAGCTTGCAGTAGCTGCAGTAGGAAAACTAACATAAAAAAACAGTTGCTGGCATCCAACCTACTACTCATTATTTAGTTGGCTTCAAATGAGGCTTAACATTCACACAGTTTCTCTTGACTGTCCCCCAGCATTACACAACATTAGTCCAACATTGTCCCATTCTGTGGGAATAGCTTCATTAGCAACATGATAGTGCCGAACTCAACAGAAGAAACAGGTTTAAAAAAAAAAGGTGACTGAAGGGTTTCCGACTGGTCTTTAACTTTCAAGAGGCAGCTGGAACACATATTAGTGTGGGTGAAAGATGGTTGGCGTCAAAAAGACTCGATACTTTCTGTCTCACTCATATTATATAAATAGTGCAGCTGCTGTGGACCACTTTCATCCGTGGATTAATACACTTTTGGTGCTCTATTGAATATTTACAGCAGCAGGATGGAGTTTGTAGTATTGACCCAAAAACTACAGCGCCCATGTGCATCATGATAAAGGAACATGTCGCCCAGTGCAATGGTGCAGCTAATTGATGTGTTTTTGGCACAGGGGAGTAAGATGCATCTTTTTTGGCTACACAGCCAACACTTGCTGGTAGCATCAATTCATCGCTGTACCAGTCTTTTCATTGGATTTATTGGCCAAATTACAAAAAAAATGAAGTGTTACTCTTTAAATTACCATGACAAAGACGGAGCAGAAGAAAAATAACAATGGTAAATGTGCACGATTGTGAACACAAACACCCAGCTTCTACACACGCGGCTGCAGCGATAAAACAAAGGGGTGTGAATCCATTAACTCCTATTATCAGGGAACTTTTCCAGCCATCAATTCTCCTTCTCCATCGATGTTGGATGAGAATGAGTCGTGTTCTCCCTATTAGCTTTGTCTCATTATGACACAGAACAAAAGCAAAACGCACAGAAGCCGCGGCAAGAAAAAGGCATTAAAATTAATTCACGGCACCTGCTTCCAAAGACATTGAGGCTCCATCGACTTGCTGCTGAGGATTAAGTAGAATTGATGGCAACACGTGAAAGAAAGAAAGAAAAACACAATGGATCAACATGCACACATACTGTACATTACATACAAGCACTCCACACAGCCCCATTTGCTTGATTTACTGGGCCCCTGCAGAAAACCTTTTGACAAGGTTTAATTAGCATGCGTTTTACACCGTTTTTCATGTTTAAAAGGTGATGAATTGTATAATTAAAGGGCTCACAATGTAAATCAATGGGGCAGAAACAGAGAAGGTAATTAAACAGAGCCCTGGCTGGTATCATAATGTTCCAACTTTCATGGGAGACAAGACAACCCACCGTGCCCAAACACTTGTTGACTGTGAATGAAGCAATGTTGACACACAAAGACACGTTGTGCGAGGGAAACTTAATGAGCGTGAGATTAATACAAAGAACTTTACTCAAATGATATACCACTCCATCACAGAGCCATTCTCTTAAGTGGAGAGGGTTTTATGGACACAGTATCTCTTGGCATAAGGGTTTTAAATTGGTCAGCAACTTTTTTTTTTACACTACAGTAATAGGGCTGAGAAGTTGTACTTGTTTTTACTAAATGTATGTCTAATTTATACAGTCTCTTCTTAGACCCTTATTAGAGAGTAATTAGGGACATATGACAACAAAACTGTACTGTAAACTAAAGTGAAACCACATATCTGCATTATCTGCCTACGGTATTAAAATAAGTCTGTGCAGTCACCCATATAGAAAATATTCCCCTACCTCTATAATTTTGGCCTTTACTTGGTAGATCATTGTTTTTTAAATCATCTAATAAAGTCTAATAAGGGTCTAACAGTGTGAAACAACACAATTCAATTGATCAAAAAAAATGTGAACATAATAACCCTCTTATAAAGTCTGATAAGAGCCAAACACTGGGGAGCAATACACTTTAGTTTACAGTTTGATTCTGTTGTAATGTGTCCCTAATTACCCTTTATTGAAGTGTAATAAGGGTCTAAAAGTGTGAAATAATACACTTTAGTTTACAGTACAGTTCTGTTATAATGTGTCCCTAACTGCTGTATAATAAGGGTATGAAAGGGTGTAAGGAACATATTATTTCTGTGTTCTGGATGCAAAGTATGGCTTTATACGTCTGTAATTTGCCAATGCCAGAGCTGCATGTTTGGTTCCTCTGAAGCCTGTAGAAAGGTGAGAAATTGCTCTAAAACAAGTATTTTACACAATACTACTATGCTCATTCCTCATCCTGCATGATGGGAAAA
>JAJHUR010056665.1:0-10662 GCA_027495735.1 Lutjanus campechanus
TGTAACATGTTGAGGTTGAGGTGGGGGTATGGTGGATGTTTGTGTCAACAAAACTTTAGACTTCACATTAGACAGCTGTTCACTTCCCATTTCTAAACACAAGTCAGTTTAATTTTTTTTGTCTTTTTTCCTCTTTCTTTTATTTTAACAACTACTGTAACCATGACAACAAATGTCCCCTAAAGTACATATGATGTCACATCATAATGCAGATTTATTTGTTCAATAGTGTTTTTTTATGAGCTGTGTTTCCATCAATGAATTGTTATGCACATTTTGAAGTATCACATTAGCAAATTAGAAAAGGTAGGTGGAAACGGCTAAATTCGAAAAAAGACAAACAAAAACGGTTTAATGCTCCCTCGAGGTGGTTTTGGCTTTTTCAGAAAGGAGTTAATGCACTTAATAGGAATTGGAAAAACTTTTTCCTAATAAGTTCTGAAGAAGTGAACATTTAAGTCACATGGCTGGTCAGCTGTGTCCACTCCGACAGTCTCCTCATGGCTCTCACGACTCTGTAATACATCCATGATGGCTCCGCACAGATCTGATGGAACCTTCCTCATATTAATACATGAAATTCTTATTTATTTATTAATTCCATCCCGTCTTTCTACATTGTTTTTCACCATTTGAGGTTCAACTGCAGCTCTTTTAAAGCCCACACCCGCAGGTCTGAGCCTAATTCCAGTCACTAATTTTGAAAAATGCTAAAAAGAGGGCAAGATGTGGAGGATGGGGGAGGTCTGGGGTGCAGAAGACAACCACTTCAGGGGGCGTGACTACGACATTGACCAGAAAGACTGATCACTGCTCAGCTAGAAGTTGGAGTTAACCAACCAAAAGCAGAACACAGGGAAGTGCTGGAGACACAAAAAGTTTTCGAAAAGGTTTTTGTGTTTGGGTTGCCAGGTCTGCGTTTTCCCCTTGGAATTGGGGTTTCTTGTGAAACGTTGCTGCAGGATGAATTATGGTGTCCACTGGTTGGGTGAACCTATGTTGCATGCAAATTAACATTAATAATGTCTATAAATAGATGTCAGTATTTTAAATGAAATAATTTAAATGTACCTAAATCCTACCAAACTGATTCCACATCAGCCTGTACACACCTGGCACATGTGACATGACACCCATATAAACACACACAAATTCGATATGTTTATGGTCTCTGCCTGCCAGTGCCAGTTTTATTGGCTATTGGGCTGGTTTTGTTACACAGATCTGGCAACCCTGAGCTGCTCTCCCCAGTGTCTGTGTCTGCGGGAGAGTGTTAATTCATCGCAGCCCAGCTGTTGCAGTCTAGTGGAGCTTCTACAGCCCTCAAAAGTGGCAAAATAAAATAAAAAAAATGTAAAAATGCAAAGTAGAGAATTTGCAAAAAATAAAATAAACTCCTGTGAATAATCAGTCTTGATCAGCATATGTTTGCGCTGTTTGACAGACTCCTACCAGAGTGGCCGCCCAGATCTGATTAAAGAGCATTACCCTGCTTTTGCTTTACATGGAATTCTGTTAAAAATTTGTGATGCATTTATAATTGTTTTGGAGGGCACAAGGTCCTGCCTTTTGGGACGTCGGGTCAGAAAACAAACGTGTCGTTAGAGGGCATGGACAAATAATGTATTTTGACTATTAATTTGGAGGACTTGTTGTCCTTCTCACTGTAAGTATACTCACTGTTTCATGGTGAGATACCTCCTTTTAAGAAATAAATCCCTCAGGAAAGCTTTTCTCGTCTCTCCAGAAAGTTTCACTGCACCAGGAACTACATCCACATCAACCTGTTCTTCTCCTTCATCCTGAGAGCGAGTGCTGTCTTCATTAAAGATGGTGTTCTTTTTTCTGATGAAAACCTGGACCACTGCTTCATGTCTACTGTGAGTATAAAACCCTACAGATCCATTCTCTCCCTTAATGTGTCTATATTTATCCTTTACTGAAGTAAAACCAGCAGGACTAATGGAAACATACTGTACCAATAGTACGGTTGTGTATTAAAAAATCCATCTTTGAAACAGTGATAACAGACAATTGGAGATCTCACCACCTGCAGACTGTCTGGGAATTTCTAAGTGCTTGAACGGTGGAGAGTGTAGGTTCTAACAAACCTCTCAAACCCCTACGTTATTTTAAGAACATGCCTTACAGGAAACAGTGGTCCTGCTAAAAACGTAGTATTTCGCCTCATATCATGCATCACACAGAATGCTGTGTGCCTGATGCGAGTTTTCATTGACTCATTTTGGGTTCTCTCATCACTTTCTGGATAAACTAGCAAAACTGTAACCTAAAAAGATCTTTATTAATCTAATCTTTGCTTTAACCCAGGATTAAACCTATAGGAGACCTCACGCCTGATCATCAATTTACGAAGATACACTTAGATTTTGGCATGTTGTGCCACTGGCTGTGGTGAGACCTCCCTGCAGATTATCAAATGATTTTTTTTTACCAGGCTGTTGATGGATTCTGAAACTGATCATTATAACAATATACTGGGAAAAATACAGTAACTATATAAGATGCACTAAATTATGTCCAACAACTAAAATATACCGAGATGTTGGCCTATACTTTGGCACTCAGTCCAATTGTTTTCCTGTCCATAGAGCACAGGCTCATGCACTGCTTCATCCTGCAAAACCACGACCATCTGGGTGAAAAACCAAGTTTTTAGGAGGTCTCACTCCCCTTCCTTTCTTCTCAGTAGTAAGCAGACACAACGTCACCACCCCAATATGAAGGGCTATTTTTTTTTAACAGCGAACGCTTGGAGATTGTCCTCATTCTCTAATGAGTGAAGCATTTAGAAGCTGACTTCTGAGTTTATAGGCAGCCTACTGTTAAAGTTCAAGTTAAAGTTCAAGAATGTGTGTGTGGTCATCCTTGACTTTGAAGCCTGATTGCTACAGACACAAAGGACTGACTAAGATGTGTGTGTGTCTCTGGTGTTTGTTGGCGGGGGTTGAATATATGACTGAACGTGCTCTTCATCTTTGTTAGTTTATCATAGAGGGGGTGGGAGGGGTTCTCCAGAATAGTATCCAGCTTCCTCCTCTTCCTCTGCTCTGTAACCACCTCCAGATTGTCCAGTTCAACCCCAGCTGAAGGTGTATTACCAGCAGGGGGAGATAATGATGACGGGAGCAAAGGACAAACAAAAGTATAAAGAGTGAGTGTAGAGAGGAGGCCAGGGGATGGGATAGATCATAGAATGGAAATACTGCTCAGCTTTGCTTCCAGTTTTTCCCAGAGGCCATTTGTGGTACTGCAGTGAAAAATTCCCTTGCAGCCCAAAAAGCATTTTGCCTATAAGCCACGATAATAAAGAGATGTCAGTAAAACTGTTGTGTACAGGTTTTATGTTTCTAAAACTTTCCTTGAGCTGGAAAAGCTATTTTAAAACACAACTTTTATACAGGCAAATAGTCCTAAAAACAGTAAATGGTAGTTGTTTTAACACACACTGTCAAATTTTCCGAAACCTATCCAAGAGCACTCAACCAAAAAACAAAACAAAAAACAAAACAAAAACAAAAGCAACACTTTTCATGAGTTTAAATAAAAGATCTCAGATTTCTTCTGTGCACATAAAAGGTTTATTTCTCAAGATTTGTTCGCAAATTTGTTCAAATCTGTGTTAATGAGCACTTCTCCTTTGCAAGGATGATCCATCCACCTGACAGGTGTGGCGTGTAGAGATGCTGATTAAACAAGCATGATGATTGCACAGGTGTGCTTTGGACTTGTCACAATAAAATGACACTCTAAACTGTGCAGTTTATTAGGCACTGAAATATGGTTATTTTACATCTGCAGATGCAAATTTTTTCCCCCAGTCATGATGCACCAGGGAACAAAAGGGGACTGAAGCACACTGATTAATTCACCGTTCTTAATTGTGCAAACAGACTAACGTTACAAGACTACCGTGTCTTCATCAGGCTTCATCAGAGGACTCTGGCTGTGAATTAATCAGCGTGCTCCAGTCCCCCGTTTGTTCGCTGGAAGTTTTTATGTCCTCAAGCTGAGAGACACCTGATTCAGCTGGAAGATGTGGAGAGGATCCTGTATCTCACAACCCACTTAAGCTTATATTTTTTTACCCTACTCTTAACTAATCACTCCTCACGCCTAAACCTAACGAACCCAACCAATGACGGCAACAAGTTCTAACCAATCTGAGGCAGGTCATGACTTTGCCCTTCTCTAAAAGAA
The DNA here is from genome assembly GCA_027495735.1 of Lutjanus campechanus. Classification (NCBI taxonomy): domain Eukaryota; kingdom Metazoa; phylum Chordata; class Actinopteri; order Lutjaniformes; family Lutjanidae; genus Lutjanus; species Lutjanus campechanus. Next base: position 4,222 of record JAJHUR010056665.1, read on the forward strand.
AAAAAAAAGGTATCTGTATCCATGTGTGAAATACACATAGTTCCTAATAAATGTCTTTTTTCCAGATCAGACACTGTCATACTCACCTGTCAGCTGGATGGATTATCCCGACAAAGGAGAAGTGCTCACTAACACAGATTTTTATACATTTGTGAAATTGAGACCATTAAACCTTTTGTCTGCAAAGGAAGTCTGAGAAAACAAAAGTGCTGCATTTACATTCTTACTGGGTGTAGTTTTGTCACCTGACCGTAACCAAACTGTGATCATCACCTACAGTAAATGTTTCTCAGCACGTTTTATTTTGAAAGGCTAACCGGATGTCCATACTTGACTTGCGGAATGAGAACGTATGCACTTTTCACTCCTGGGTGAGGCAGACCGTCACACTGTCATGGACTGGTGGGTCTATTACAGGCTTTGGTGTGATACCTTGTTGCGTGGTGTCAGAAAGAAGTGAGTTCACCAGATCGGTGTATCTTAATTTCTGCTCGATGCTAGTGGCTCCAGGCTACATTGGCTGCTGCTAGCATAATACACCTGAACTGTGGGGGATGTAGGCACCAGGTTTTGACAGGAAGAAATATATAAAAAAAAGAAAAAGAAAAGACAGTATCTCTGCTTCTGCTGCATCAATTTTTTAAATGATTTTTCTTTCCCAAACAAAAAAAAACCCTCTCCATCTTCATTGTAACAATATTATAGAGATGGTTCAGACATGGTTCTGGGTGGAACCATTACACCATGGAAGGGTTTGTCTGTAAAACCTTGCATAAAGACCTTTTCCACCTACATGGAACTGGAACTGGACCTGTTCCGGGTCAGGCACCTAATTTTGAACTATTTGGAGCATTTGACCCCAAAATAAATTGCTTCAGAAAAGTTGGTTCCCTGCAGGAACCAAAAATTAGCAGGTTTTCTTTGGGAACCATAGTCAGCGTGACATATTCTACAGGTCGTTGTTCATTGTGCATTGCCCTCTGTCGATGGTTCCACTCAAAGCTGGTGGAAACGTGGGCTGGTTCACAACACAGCACCAAGGTTCCAAGGATCTTGAACGAAACTGGTGCAAGAACCAGAGCTATTTTGATGACAGGGGCTTTAGTTTCTGGATGAAACCCTTGAAATATAAAAGAGTTCTTGGTAGAGCCCTCTTGGTTTGGGTTCTTGTTGGCACCCTTCAAAGGTAGAAAGGCTCTCCAGAGATGGCTCAACATGGAACCATCTCTGACCCTCTCATGGGGGTTCTGGGTGGGACCTTTCAGGTAGAATTAGGTTTCTTATTAGAACCCTCTGAAAGGGCTCCAAGTTGAACCTTTATAAAGGGCTTTACCAAGAGTATTCCTATGAGGACAAGCCAAAGAACCCAATATGGTTCTAGTTAGCATGTTTATTTCTAAGAGTGTCGGGGTACAATGTTCAGTGAGCGTCCTTATTTAATCTCCACCTGTCCCTGTCATTACGTACATTGAAACTTAGAAACTGATAATAAATGACTTCTGTCAGAAGGATAAGAGACAACCTGCATTTTGTTTTCCGGACACAAACTCAGAAGAACTTATTATCGTAGAGAGTTTGAAGGAGAGGGATTGAAATGCTGCGAGTGACTGAGGGGAGCCTGTGCGAGCATTAATGACGAGTGTTTCTCTTCCTGTTTTTCCTGCTGATGAGGCCGCCTGGAGTGAAGGTAAGTGTCCCTCTTGTGTGGCTACGAGGGACCAACATCAGCACATCAACCGTGACTCATTTGGGTGAAAGAGGCGAAGAGAGCGAAGATGATGATGAGAGAAGCCTCTTGTGCCCTGTTTTTTTTCTGACAAAAAACAGGGATTAGAGCAGGAAACATAAAAAGTGTGAGAGGGAAAAGGATGAGTTATGATAACTGGATGTGGGGGTGGTGCTGGAAAAAAAGGGTTGAAGAATGAAAGTCAGTGTGAAAGTACAGTGGTGATCAAATTGGAAAATGAGGAAAATAGAAAGTTTAGCAGCTAAAAAACAGATGTATTTGTTGTCAATGGGTGACGAGTCTAACTAGGACAAGAGAGTGAATGCTACCTATATCTGTAAATAGATAATTAATAATGAAAATGTAAGACAAACGTATTTTAAAGCACTAGAAAAGTATATCAAAACAGTTTTAGATTTGTAGATGAAGAAAATACGACAAAGTATTTTTATTGTGTTAAATCCAAACTCACATTACTCATATTTCATTTGCAACATTGTCAAATATTTTCTTTTTGTTCAAATCCTGCAGCCTTTTCTCTTGTAGGAGTGAAACTAAGCCTATCATTTGGAAATATGAACAATAAAGTATGGCAACACTGCAAGTGGGCGATCCTTATTATCCTTATTGTTGAGCTCTGCACTCATTGCAAGACAGCAAAGAAGCTCACCCATATTAGTCAGAGTAATGTGGCATTAACGGGATCTAGTAAATGAAATTTAAAAGACAATCCTTTAGACTATGCCTTCCTGAAAAGGGTAATCACGTTTCTGGCTATTTAGTAGCTGGTTACAGCCTGACTGGTCCCAGTCTCTTTCTGGTATCAACCACACACACTTAATTAGAGTGTAAATTATAACACATGGTCACAGCTGCAGTTTGTGTCTGACCAAGAAGGAAATTTCAGCCTTTACTATGAAACATGTCAAACTGACCCACAGATATCATCAAAGCCTTTTTTGTAGAAATGAAACTGATTGAGTTCAGTGTTCAGCATTGATTGGCTAGCAAGTTACAGCTGATAAAAGCTTCTAGCTGCCGTCAGCTGTCGACAAAGAGCCGTTGCTTCAAAATTGACTTTAAATTTCAAGTGGTCATTCTGCTGCCATTATTGTAAACCTTATTGTGAACTTTATTGTAAACAGGCGACAGCGGGTGTTGTTTGACATCCTCTTGGACGCTTCTGGAATTCTATGGATTACAAACTGTTTTCATTTACTGCATTTCTGGTCTGTACACACAACAGCTATTGCATCTGTCCATCCTTGAAGGGGGATCCCTTCTCTGAGGTCTCTACCATTTTTTACCCTTTAAAAAGTTTTTCTGGGGGAGTTTCCTTACTCTTTCAAGGGTCTGCAGTACAGGGGATGTTGCACACTATGCAGTTTGTGAAGCCCCTTGAGGCAAATTACGATTTGTGATACAGGGCTAGGACTCAAACTGCACATGTACCACTCTAGAAAAGGCTTGACAGGCAAAGCAGCCATAAGTAAAAGGAGGGCAGGGCTTAATCTTAAGTAATTATAACCCACACCCACAGCTTCAATAGTGTCTGACCAAGCAGAAAATTTCCGCCTCTGAATGACCTGTAATAAGCTTTTCCCCTCAAATGTAAATTGATTAGATAGGCCATCACCATTACGGCCACTCCAGATAAATGACATCCACAGACTAATCTGACGCTTGCAGCTCTCGTCTTGTCTGTCCCACAGACGTCCTGTAAATCCGCCGTGGCCTTCTTCCAGTTCAGTATCCTGGCCAACTACTTCTGGCTGCTGGTGGAGGGCATGTACCTGCAGACGCTGCTCGCCCTCACCTTCGTCTTCCAGAAGAAATACTTCTGGTGGTACATACTCATCGGCTGGGGTGGGTGATCCTTTGCTTTCACCTGTGTCTCTGTTTATGTCCATTTTCTTTCGTCCGTCCTCTGTCAGTGTCTTGTTAGAGCTCCGCTTTGACTCTTTCCTAATGATCAGGTCACTCTGTCTGTGCCTCCCAGGTCTGCCCACAACAATCATAACGGCGTGGATCCTCACTCGCAACTTCTACGATAACAAGGGGTGAGCTGCTGCAGTGGAATATCAGAAAAATTAGGAAACTTTGAGAGAGAATCAGGAGGCATACTCAAGTATCCCTCAATAAGACCCACTAACATATGTGTGTCCAAAAATAAGTACAGCAGTCCAAATGAAGGGATGGAGCCTTAGACTGTATATTAAAGAGGTTGAATCCTTATTTAATGTACCATCTATGGTAGCAGCGACTTGTTTCCGGCTGCCCCCTCCTCTCCAGATGTGAAGACGCTCAGACAGGCTGCAGGAGCACAAGACGCACACAGCATTGTAAACTGACAATAACAAGCGAGGACGAGTCCTCCACTATAGGTTGATCAGCTGTCAGTTGTTTGTCAATGTAAAGTTAAGCTTGTTAGTCTGAAAACAAAAGTTAAATTTAACAGACAGATATGAGAGTGGTGTCAGTCTTCTCATCAAACGCTACACAATACATATATTCACATTCATATATATTTCAAAAATGAAAATTCAGTCATTATCTGCTCACCCTCATGCTGATTGAGGGTCAGATTTATTTTCTTTAGTCAACAAAACACTGCTGGAGTTTCACAGGAAAACAGTGTTGCAGAATCTCCCAAACAATGGAAGAAAGAAAAAAAAACAACAGAATAAAAACATAAAATGCCTCCGTGCTGCTCATCTGGTGTAATCCAAGACTCCTAAGGCCCCAACATGCCAACTAAAAAATGTTATTTACACCATGTTTTTAGCCTGAATCTTCAATGTAGATCTTTAGCTTGGAGCCACGAGAATCAGAGAATCAAACACACATAGATCGCTAGAAGGCTATGAACACAAAGGAACAAAGACAATCAAGCAGGAGGCAGGAGGAACTGGTGATTATATATCCACAGGATAAGCAGGGGCAGGTGAGTAATTGGCAGCAGGTGTAGCTGATGAAGACACAAGGAACTGCAATGACGAAAGAGTACTTCAAAATAAAACAGGAACTAATCATGACAAAAATCCAGAATGTTACAGGGACATTCTGCAACACCGTTTTCCTGTGAAACTCCAACAGTGTTTGGCGGACTAACAGAATAAACCTGACCACTTTTGTCTAATACATCATGGCAGGGGTGCCTAAGCTTTTTTTCCTTAGAAAGCCAAAACTGAAAATTAATTGTGGGCCATGAGCCAGAAGTAAACAGGGTCTAATCATCTTTGGCAAAAAAAAAGTGGATATATTAGTTTGGAAACCTTGTATTTTGGGACAAGGATTATTGCTGTGAAGTAAATTACGTTCTAATGAGTTGCATTTATCACACAAAGGAGAGACCTCCTGCATATTAAAAGAGAATTTTTACCTCACTAAGAATAAAACAGCGATTTATATGATACTTTTTAGGAAATGATTTTTAATTTTAAATTTCACTAAAAACATCAGGTGGGCCAAAGTGAACCTCATGACGGGCTAGCTTTGGCTCATGGGCCCCAGTTTGGGCAGCCCTGAATCATGGTGACTCCATGACGAGTGGATGATTGTAAAGTGTTTGACGCAGAACACTCTGACGTGATCAAAGATGACTAAAAGTTAATCTTGGATTTAGATTTAGACTGCCCCAGGAGGATTTGCTTCTACGATTTCTAACATGGCGTTCTGTCTGTGGGCAGTCGTGTGTTTCGTGATGATGAGATGTCCAATATTGTTCCTCTGCGACTGGTTTGTTTATCTCATTACCGTCTGCTGTGCGTCTCAGGTGCTGGGATGACACAGATGTGGCCTTCATCTGGTGGATCATAAAAGCTCCAATAACAGCATCACTACTGGTGAGTACAGAGCTGTTACAGAGGGAGCTATTGACGAATAATAAGAGTCCTCAATCTTGGATCAGGCTTGCGTTTCGACTCTGCATCAGCTACTGTAGACACTTACCTGCTGTTCACATTAGATGCAACAATAACAAGTCAAGGAAATTGATTCATTTCCTTCGTGGAAGCGAGGAAACCTGGACAGATGGTCGACAAGCTTGTTATCTTTGGCAGTTAACACCGACAGCCAATCAGTGCACTTCCTTGTTTCCCTGCTGGTGTGATTTTTGTTTTGTTTGTCTGAGTGAGAGGTAGAGGCAAGCGTTCTGCTTCCATATAGCTTCTTTTTTTGGCATAAGTTATTTTTATTTCATTTCAGATTCACCAAAATCACACAAAAACACAAACAGACTAACACATCACAGCGGCTCTCGTCTTCAGTGAGGTAAAATTACTGATTTCACCTTTGGAATTCGGTTTATTTTTAAAGAGAGCGATATTTGGATTATATAACGGTGGTTTTCTGTCAGAAGAGGCTGTCTAAACATAGCTGCTATTGATTTTTTAAGTGTCTACAACATGTTTTGCTGCTGACCCTGTCCACAGCAGTACATTGCTTATAGCTTCTGTGCTGGTACTCGTCTACTCGTCTCTTCTCCAAACTGGGGGTGTGCCGACTGGCATCTACACTGACTATGGATAAGTGCCCTGTTCAACCACACTTTAAAAAAAGCTAACTATTCCTTCAAGGTGTAAGTGAAACATAAGGTATCTAATTGCTTTGAGTGAGAAGATTTCTGCATCCATAAAACTGATAATACAACAGCTAGCCAGTAGGGGTGTGTATCTCACTGACTGAGAGCGAATCGATACGTATCTCGATATCCG
>JAJHUR010056697.1:4356-30432 GCA_027495735.1 Lutjanus campechanus
AGGGAATTATTTTGATAAAAGAAAGAAAAGGAAATCATATAAACAACTGTGTGGATACACACTGCATCCATGTACTACACACACACACGCACACAGACACACACAACTTCTCTGGCAGCCCGGACACACCATCCCTCGCATGCGTCTGTGAAAACTGAGTCCTTCTCTGTCACACTCCCAACATCTGGATCTGTTAAGAAAATTAACAGCCTGGCTATTCCACTGTCATTTAACCTGCAAGCAATTGAGCCATGTGTTGAAAAGTTTTCTTGGATACTCACAGGCCTGCTTGGAAAAGTGCCTCCCTGTCATAAATCAGCGCACTCCCTCCATAGAATAGCAGTGTCTCGCCAAAGTTTTCTTCACCAAAGTTTGCATTAATGCAAAGATCACTACAACAGCATTTAAAAAAGAGATGAGTGATTATGTGGCAAAGATGTTTATCAACGGATACAGAACAAAAGTGATTAGTACAATTGTATAAAAAATGATCTATATTGATTTTTAATGTTCAAGGAACTTTTATTCCCTTTTTCTCACTCACTTGCTTGTTTGTTTTATATAATGGTCATATGAAGTAGAGCCCAACCAATATGGGTGAATGTAGTGTAGTTTAATAGCTAAATTTAATAGCTAATAGTGTAAATTAATAGCTAAATTAACATCAGTACTATTAAGTTATCAGTCAACTGCTGAATATTTTAACACTGTCAGTCAATTAGGAGCTGGTTGTAAAACAACCAAAGCTTCTCAGTATTTACACCTGCCAGGTCCTTATAAATATTCGTCATTATTCTAAATCTAATCACCCCAAATCTAATCATTGTTTTCTGCATTATAGGTTCTGTTAAAAAACTTTTCATATCACTGCATATTGGTAAACATATGAAAATATATATGGGATTGGCCCATATCAGGCCAATATTCACCCATATATCGCACGACCAATATATCGACCTCTAGTGTAAAGCCAAAGGGTCAAAAGTCATATTTAATAATAATAATAATAATAATAATAATAATAACAATAATAACAATAACAACAACAACAACAACAACAACAACAACAACAACAACAACAACAACAACAATAATAATAATAATAATAATAATAATAATAATAATAATAATTTATTTTGTTACTTAGCAGCGTGCCGTTTCTCCTCCTTGTACTTTTATGATGAGTTGTCCAGTGATTTAAGCTCTTAGATCTCTGTCCTTGGGATGCTGTGGACACCTTTTAAATAATTCAACAAAACAAGAGAGGAGTAGGTAATAGAGCTGAGGCCTAAAGTAACTCAATCAGAGCTGGCTGTCTGACGTTCCCACCCTTGCCCCCACCAACTCACACAATGGATACGCCTGCCACTTCTCTGAGGTCAAAGGCTGTTTGTTGACCACAAACCACATAAAATTGGTTGCTCTGTAGCCATGGCCGGGTGAAGACCACAGGGTGGTCAGTGCGAAAATCTGAGTTGCTATGTAATCATGTTACACTCACACACGACCACCCACATATATCAACAGAATGAATAAACTTTCACACAAACCTACTTTTATGTTTGAATGAGGTCATGTGAGGAAAAAAGAAATTGTCTTTCAGTGGTAACACATTACAAAGCGCCGTGACATTAACAGTAATTTTCCTTTGACATAATAGAAAGTTCAAAGACAGAAAGTAACCACAGTTTTCCTGTCAGTTTCCTTTGACAGCTTTCATAACTAGCCCAGAACATGTGAATCACGACACACGACCAAGGTTACAGGTGTTTTCTTCACTCTTACAAGAACATATTCTTTTCGTCTTCGTGCGGGGTAAATGTCAATGTTTGTTAATCACTGATAATAACGTCACCAGCTTAATGGATCAAAAGCGGACCTGCAACGTACTACCGGCAACCGGAAATTATGCAACACACTGGTAGACTATGAAACACTATGTCTTTGTACCTGGCAAGATAAAACAGTGTATTTGTCAGTGCGTTTCAAAATGACCCACTTCACTGATCAGGCAGCCCAACAACAGTGTTCACTGTTGGTCAGAGATGAGGCACAAACCCTGACCGCCCCTGCTGAAGTCAGACAGTTTGTATAAGGGCTTCGCTTCACCTGCTGTTTTCCCTTTGAGCGTGACAAATGGTTGTTTTAAGCCTTTCAAACAAATAATTTTTCTGGTGAGGACATTCTGCAAATAAATGTTGGAGAAATCGTCTCTCACAATGAAAATCTGTTGTGTTATTAAACACACAAAATATATATTCTGCCACTAAGGGTCTCTCTCACATTAAAACAATAACCAGAGACACAGTTTGATGACATCATGAAGCAAGGTGGGATGTTTATGGACGAGGTAATGTATTAAAGTTTTATTCATGTTTAGACATGTTTGTTGACTTCTGTCCTCACTCTGTGACATTTCCGATCTATCCTGTGTTTTCCAGGAAATTATAGTAACTAGCAGCTGGGGGTGTGGCAATAACTGCATCACCGCAATCATGTGATTCTGCTGTAGGGTTCAACTCATGATCGTACAAATTTTACAGTCGCGTAACCAGTGTTCAATGTACTGTCCATTAATAGCAGATGTTGATTTCCTTTGATGGGCATTTATAGTAAGCAGCCAGCAACTGTTAAAATTATATGTTGCAGTGCTATTCCATTGTGCAATGTGTTCTAGATTAGTGCATACATCTATTAATATACCTATGGATCACCCCTGCAACACATGACAAGCTGATTGGTTGACAAGCCAAGAACACAGTTCTGATTGGTAAAAAGACTCAACCCAAGGCATCATGGCATTGCCAGTAGTCAGCTAGCAAAATGCTAACAACAACTGTTTTCAAGACACAAGAATGGATAAATAAGAAATTCAGGGTTTGGTACATCATCATATTTTTTTTAACCACACCTCCAGAAAAGACACTGCAGTTCAAGGCTGGATTACAAAGCTTCTGAAAGGGATATGATCGCACCAGAGCTAACATAAAGGTACTGTACAATGCTAGCATGAGCATTAGTTTAGCCTTAGCCAGTAGTCACGGTCAACAGACATCCCACAGGCATAGGTAGCCTTTTCACTGCAGTAAGACGAAATCTATACCGTCACAGCCCTACCAGCAGCTAGCAGGAAACACACATTACCTTGAATAAATTATGGATTTCCCTGTGTTTGATCACTGTTAAATATGAGTTTTTAGAGATTTTAATGTTGAAATGTTACATAGTATAGCTATAAAATAAACTCTTCTTTCTTAAGAAAAATCAAAAGAGCAAGTGTAGCATTCTTTGCACAATGACAGTACAGCTCTAAGTTCAAAAGCATTTGTTAAGGTGCAAGACTCCACAAATGTATGCTTTTATATAGTTTTGGAACTAATAAATGAGATGGATTATGAATACCAAGTACAGAATTTTTTTTGGCTCATTGAAGTATAGTATACCACATGAGTTATAGTAGGTTTTAAGCTATCCTAACATGTATTTAGCAAATACATGGAGAGGAAAAAGACGGCTGAAGGGGAGAGTGAGACAGAGAGAGTAAGTGAGAGAGTATCAGTGAGAGGGAGACAGACCGAGAGCAGGTCCCAGAAACGCACCACGATCAATTAGTCTAGCTGTACAATAGCCGGAAATCTCATATTGGGGTCATGCATTCCTTATCAGCGACTGAATTTTCACATGCCAGATAATGCTCTAATGATTAATGGAGTTGAATGAATAATGGTGCAGAAGAAGAGTGTTATTTTTACCCTGTGGCAGCTGGTAGCACACACAGTTAACCTAAAAAGTGAAGATCACACTTGAGGGCACTTTCTCAAGTCCTCCCACACATGTTGAAAGATAAAAAGGACCCTTTGGTACAATTAATCTGTTTTGCCATGGATTTAAAAATACATATTTTTGTAACCAAATTTAGTAGAATTTCAAAGGGACTCAGTGCTTGGCATGGCAACAGTTACATGCTGAAAAATGCTTAAAAGTTTTAATTTATACGCATTTATATTCATTTCAGTGATGTTATTGTCGGTCCCTGGCAACATTTATAACTGTCATGAGCCATGAGTTGCACAAGCAGCCACTGCTGATCGTTCAGCTGCACATTTATTGGCGGGCCGTGCAGCATTGCATTGTGGGATGTAGGTGATAGTGATGGCAAATATGCGTCCCTATCCTCTTCTCCAAGCAGGTGTTGTGTGGGTAAACTGGCACTGGTGGACATGCCACTCTAATTTCATTGACAGGTTTATGACCTTTTATATGTCCCAGCTGCCATGTTTATGACAGGCTGACTGTGCGTTCATGTTCAACAACATTAAACATGCATAAGCTAGACGCCATGGCCCACCGCACGGAACAGAACGCTCTCTCCAAGAGCCCTGAACATCTAAACACGTGGAACATGGACTCGATGGGAGCTATAAAAACAAGCAGAAATTGAAATACAGAGTGACACGTGGATAGATGAGACCTCATGGGATTAAAATAATGGATGTAAAAACTACAAATCTAAGTCATCATGGAGTCTAATTTTATAGGGCTGTTTGGCTCACCAATGCTACTGTACATCCGATTAATCTTCCCTATCTGCCTAGCCAGACAAGGTCAGAGGAGGCAAGGCTGTTGGACCTACGGCACTGGGAGCGTCAATCCCACAGACCCAACAGCATGTTGGGTAATTAATAATACCTCGGGGAAATTCTCCCAAAAAAAATTGGAGATGTACTTGTTCCTGGAGTACAGTAGAATAGCCCTCAGAAAGAGGAGCAAAAGGGGAAGGGGGATGGAGAGGACACAGCCAATGATTTATAGACCATTGTTGTTTGGAGGGTATTTGGCAAGAGTTGCTGTTTTTATCGAGCATGTAGGCCTCTGTCTTCACCAGGGCTTTCTGACCCTTTGAGTCCTAAATCTTTTAGCTTTCAACACTGAGAACAAGACTAGTGTCCGCTGATTTGTAGTACAAAAACAAAGGAGGGGGACATTTTCCTAAACAAAATTTTAATGAAGAAACTAAAGTAAGCTTGAGCAGAATCTACTTTTTTTTTCTTCCTCTATCTCTAACACAGTGTATTAACATACAATAGTAAGGGTTAGGGTCAACAAACCTTAGCAGAACAATCTAGTTTGGGGTGGGACCTCTAACTTTTTTGGCCTCCTTTCTCTGGATCTATGATCCATAACACTGCATTCTTTTCAGTGGGGAAGAGTCCCACTTATGGGTTGTTGTTAACCAACTAAGTAGACTAAGTAATGTCATCTTGGCTATTTGTCTCACCCTCTATTCATGACTTTTTCTGTGGATTTTCAGCACTTGTTGCCTTTTCCTACCAGTATTCACTTTCAATAGCTTGTAAATGTCAATACTAAGGTAGTTATTATTGTTTATTTTAACAGTTAGCTTTTTGGCAGAGGGTTACGGCTGCGCTGAGTCTGCCGAAGCTGATCGCGGCCATTCTACACAATGTTTGTAACTCCACCACCAGCACTGCAGCCTGTCCCAGAAGCAGCTCTCCATTCTGTTCTGCTTCAAGTAAGCGTTAAGTCTGTTTTTGATGGATGCTTCTTCAATCTGCACAGAGCAGATTGAGCAGGAAGGGAGTCAGACACAGAAACAGCATAGAGGACCAGTCAATTTTGAAAATAAAAGACCCCATGCAGCCTTGTGATCATAAAAATCAACTAAATCTGAGCAAATAAAAATGAAAAATAAAAATGATGAGTTTAAACTGTGGAATTAACAGGTAACAGTCACTTTTATGATGGGACAGAAACCCTGTGGGCTTATACAAATAAAAGAAACACTCTTAACCATCTTTACTTTCAACCTCAGCTGTTTTTTGTTTTGTATTTTTAAGATTTTGGGGCGTTTATTAGACAGCATGAAGAGTGAAGAAGCACACAGGAAATGGGGTTGAGATAGAAGTATGAAACAGAGGTTGGAAATGAACCAGCAACGTTGAGGCCATGCAGCACGTGCCACAACCACTTCCTTTTAACCTCATCTTGAATTATTTGAAAAAAGACCTTTTTTAGTTTTAGCAGACAGGCGCATATGCATTTTCTATTGGCCATGTTTTATTAAGGCAAGCAGTCGATTGATATGAACCAAGTATATCAGATAGAGAGATGACGAGAGAGACTCAAAGAGAAATTGAAAAAGCGATAGTAAGACAAGACAAGACAGAGGAAAAAGCATGAGGAGAAAATGCAAAAGATAAACAGAGAGAAAAAGGTTAAACCTCCCCTGTGATTTGGCAGTGATACGCCCTAAAGCCAGCAGGGGAGGCATCGGTATCGCAGGCCACAACAAAACATGTCAGGATCGTTATCAGGTTAAAGATATGATTAGAGCCACATCATGCCATGCCCTGCACTCTTCTCTCATGAGAAATATATTCTTCTCTGCTTGCCTTGTTTTCTCTTTCTTTTAAATGGCGATTATAATTTGGTTGTCTGGAGAGGTGCCAGAAAATAAACTGTTCAGTGTCATAGCCATGCCTGAGCAAGCACGCCACGGCCCGGGCCCTGCCTAGGGACAGGTGCCAGCACAATGCTCCATTTAACACCACGACCATGCAAGCTCTGTGTACTTTACCTAAACTGCCATAGTGGAGATGTCATTCTGGGACATTTCTGAAGGATGCGTATTTTGTAAACTAGCATGGTCACAACATGGCTAATTAAATTGATTGTTCCCCCTTAAATCTACTTACCCGTTAATTGCCCTATTAGAAAAAGAGTGCATAAGTCTGATGTATGTGAACAAATTATGAATGAGGAGGAACAAGGGGATAAGGTACAAGCTAAACTTATATTTACTCTGTAGGCTCATATCTCCACAAGGCCTCTGTAGGGTTTAAGACTTTGCACTTTATTAAAAACAAACACGCAGCTAACTGAGCTGATGGAAGAGTGTCAAGACATGAAGCTATTTGAGATGTATGGAGTCTTTGGATCCCCTGAGCAGAGTTGCAGTAAACGAAAGCAGCTCGACCAGATTAATATTATTTTATTTCAGTGTGGGGTAGTGGAGGTGTCTTTAAAAAGAAAATCCTGTAACCTAATATACACTGTATTTTCTATTGCTTGCTATAGTCTACCTGATTATTTGAGGAAAAATATATACAGAAAATAATGAAAAGGATACTCTGATCAATCATGTAATGTGTTGAGCAGTTATCCTAAATCATGATCTGTTCAAAAAGAGAAATGGAGCCAAATTGCAAATGTATTGAAGACTGTGTTCCACAAATCACCCAGGGGTACAGAAAATCAATGTTTTCATACAGAACCCCACTTTTTCATCCAATTGTGGGAATTGTAATGTGTTTTTGTGCTACTGCTGACATGCAAAATGCTGTAATATTTATTTTGAACTTTTGTTTATTCCTTGATTATATAGCATCTTGAGTCTTTAACCAGAGTAGAAAACAAAATAGCGGCAGCGTAGTGCTACGAGGAGGAAAATGAATCCAAATGTAGTGGAACATGTTGCATTTTAATAAGCACACAGTCATAAACAGTGGCAGTCTCAAGAAATTTTATGATTAAATTTCATCTGCTTAATCGCTGTAGCCACGGTATTCATAACTCAACTACATCAGGACAGCTGGGATGCTGTTCAACTCTCTTTAGGAAAGCGGGTGGAGGACTAAACACCATTTAGTAGAGAAGGAGTCATTGTCCTGTATCTTATTATAAAAATGCATTGTGGTTCTCATGTATCATAGTTATAAGAAGAAACAGTTGCAGGAATATCTCGGATGGAGCAAATAGAGACAGAGAGACTTGTATTGCAGAGGGATGAAAGAGGGGACATGCAGAGGAGAGCGTCCTTAGAGCAGAAGAAAAGAGGTGGAGCAGGAGGTGGAGAGATGCTTTAAGCTGATTTATATCAAATGGTAATAAACTGGGCATCTCCCCCCCTGCCTGTTTAATATGCGAATATGCAGAGCATCCCACTCCTGACAGCTCCCCATTAATAAAAGCATGGCTGGGAGCGCAGGTAGCCATAGCTCATCTATATGAAAATACATGATGATGGTTTTACACAGAGTCATCTTTTAGAATGGAGCCCATGTGCCAAAGCAGGGCTGATACTGAGAAGTACACACAGTCATAACTCCACATACGTCTGTGCTTCATTTCTGGGATTCTGTCTAACCTGCAGTGCAGGTGAATGGAATCAAATCACAATGTGGCTCATGCATGACAGAGGCGTGGGGGAGATGAAATTCTCTCACAAGATTGTACATCAGTTTCACACTCAACAAATTGTCTGCCAAGATGGCGCCAGACCATATGGTACAATGCCATTTAACCCCACTAATTAATGAAACCATTCTCTTTATGCACCAAAGATGAATGTCTTTGTTAGACACTTTTCACTCTCAATGGGCCAAGAGTTTGTACAGTTTGACCAATCAATTAAAATTATACAGTGCCCTGAAGAATATGAGGCATCTATGAATTGTCAGGATCAAAATACCTGGGTTTCCCACCATTTAGTTAGACTAGCTCTGGCTAGTCTGACAGGCATGAACTGATGAAGCTTCTTGGATAAGAGGCGAAACGTCTTCAGAAAAGACTTTTGAACAAGTCCAGTTGCTTTCGATTTAATCTTTCTTTGGCGTCAGGATTAGAATCGTCACCATACCAGAATTTTAAACTTTGATACAATGCCAGTATTAAAAAATGATACTTGATAGCAGGGCTGTCCTGAATATCCTAAATAGCCTTTTTTGGGCTTCCAGGGGGATCACGATGCATGTGCCTCCTCCACCTCTCTGACCTGCTGGCCGCCTTGGTGTCGATAGTGTTGCCGGTGTTTTGTCGGTCAGTGTCCTGCTAGCATTGAAGTTACTGTCTCTCTCTGTCAGAGAGGCGATGGTATTAAGGACGACGGAGGCAGCAGGGAGTTTGAGGCCGGTGCTCAGCTTGCACTGAAGTTGCTGTAGCAGTGGCTGCTGTGTCTGTCAGAGATATAGACAGAGTAGCAGGTGAGCATGCAGCATGGGGGCCCACTAAAAGCAGCCGCAACACCAGCGCGAGCTGGATGCAGACTGACAAAACAACAGCAGCATGAGCGACACAAAGGCTCAATTATAATGGCGACAAATGCAGCTTCGAAAGCATTCGGTACAACTGAACTCATAACCTTATTTCCAGTACTTTTGGTACTTAAATTAATATTGCACGGTTTTAGCTTTAATGTTAACACATGACATCTAAAAACAGTATTGACATATCATTAATTTTGACAACCCTATAAGGATACCTTCTATTCATCCAGAACAGTCACAACAAAGCAAGAACGGGTCACCTTGTCACTTGAAAAGTTATAGTATTTGAGATGAGGAATGATTCATAAAAATGTATAGACTGTTCTGGTGAGCACTGTTCTCCCTTGGTAACGAGACCACAAATATCAGACAAAGATGCATTTGCACAAGCCAATATTCTTATAACTCACATGTATATTGCCTTCGTCCCCTTTCTCCCAGCAGACGCCCCCATAAGGAGCAGAGAACAAGGGAAAAAAGGAGGAAATAGAAGGAAGCTGTGGACCTGGTATGTCCAGCCCCTGGAGGCCCTGGTAATACCCACTCTTAGTCCATGTATTTTACATGAACAATCCTCAGAGGGCACAAAGAATAGGAATCTTACACTATTTAAATACAGGATTTGGGACATCAAAGCCAGCCTGATATTGGAATAACAGAAATAATTAGGGATATGGAAGTTGCAGAAATAGCCACATTTCCATAAGATGATAATTAGTCCCAGGGCTAGCTAGGTCAGGAGAAAGCCTGTTTGTTGAGGCTTTGTATTAGCAGGAGGCCTGCAGCTGGCATTCCAGGTAATTACAGGAGGCTGGAATATTACAGCTGAAATACTGATTGAAAATCAGGTTTCATTTCATTTCATTTTAGTGCTATTCTTTGTATACAGAATTGAAAACATAAAAGTTGTTTCAATTTAAATAATGTGTTGAAGCTGAATGAGCAGCTGTTACACTCAAGGAACGCAGACCCCAGTTAAGTAGGTTAACACACTTTCATTATAGGTGGTTTTCAGTTAGTCGAGTGGAAAATATGATCAGTGTATTTAAAACAGCACTTCACAATAGAGGAGATCATAGAACGTCCTTTTGATGACTACAAAGGCTTGTAGAACATGCATGCTAAATGATTATGTGACCGTGTGAATCACTTGCGAGATGAAAAAAACTGAAACCTCATTTAGCCTAAATCTTGAATTGGATGAGGCCGGACCGCAGGTCTGCTGCCGTACTGCTGCTCCGCATGTAGTCATTTGCTTTGTCTTGTTCTATTTCCACTTATGAGTAAACAAGGAGGGAGTAAAATCATTTTATTTTCTCCTGCTGAGAGGGATGTTAAGAGGGGCCAGAGAGTCTGTCTCCTTATCTAATAACCCTGCCACAAGCTTGCCAACACAGGAGAATCCTGGCAATGAGCAGGGAGGGAGTCACAGAGCCATTTAGAATCCAAGCTTGGCTCCGTCAGTGAAATCCACACTGCTACTGGAAGAGTGATGCTGGTAGCTACAAGTCTCCCTCCACTTCCTCAGAGGAAGCAGATCTGATGCATCTGGCAGCATCTGGCAAGCGTTTGAGAGTCTTTTGATATTCAATTGCTAAGCATAGTTTAAATCACAGTGCTGTGCTCTAATACACAGACCGTACACGCCATGAAATCTGATTCATTTACGCACATTAAAATCTCTCCCCAGGGACATATTCAAGCCCCAAATCAAATCTAAAGGGATGTTTAGCTGAAGGAGGAATGGAAAATGGAGACTGGTGAACGTTTTTCTTGTGTGTCTATTTGCTGTAGACAAAGTATTTTGCACAGATTACCTTACCAAAATCATGTTCTGTATAATATCTTGAATTCACAATCCTTTATTCATTTGTGTGGGAAAAGTGCAATTATGTTAAACAACTTTTATTGACTGAAAAGCTCAAAACACTAGAACTGACAAGATTAAAAATGTGTTCCAAATTGTATACTTTTCTTTTTGGTGCATACTGCGGCTGCCTTTACAAAGCATGTACTGTTGCATGCAGTATGCATACAACTGGGACATACTATTTTGTCTTAACATTGCACCTTCAATATACATACATCTGCTGCAGTCCACAATATGAAAATTGATGTAAAATGAACAGGAATGCGATTTGGAACATAGCTTAAGAGTCAGCCATGCTAGCCACAACAGCTATGATAGTGGCAGAGTGGGGCTGCTCAGTGGTGCTTAACACTAATTTCAGCACGCTAACCACATCAGTGATGCCAACATGCTAAATGACAAGGACAATGACAATCCTAAACTGGTGTAATCTGTGCCATTACCGCTATCTTGTGTTTTTGCTAACATTTCTTAATTAGCTCCAAACCCAGGTAGTAGGGCCAAGGCTGATGGGAATATAATTTGTTTGGCATTTGTTTGAACACACACCATGGCTTTAGACAATCAGGCCTAAATAATTTGTCCCAGTAGTAAAATAGTCAAGGATTACCCAGGCTGTCATTTTAAGGTACATGCATTCAAAAGTTGTCAAGACATTTCACTCAAAACCACAAATGTCAACTTGATGGGGAAGCAAAAGGAAACGTCAAATGATTACCAGAGTCATTAAGATTTATTGTCTGGGAATTGAGAATCTCTGTACAAAATTTTGTGCAGGTCCATCAAGTAGAAGTTCAAGTTGATTTGATAAGTGAATTTCACCTGTAGGAAAAACGTTGGGAGATCAGCAAAGTGATTAGGAGTCATAGTCATCCTCTGGGGATTAGAGCATTTTTACAAACGTATGCCTGTCTGGATCAACCAACCGACAGACAGCCACACCGACCAACATTGTCATTCTTAGAGCCGTGCCTCTATCATGGCAGAAAAACTTGAAACAAACCCAGCTTGATTGCTTTCAGAGACCATAACTGATGATGAATGGCAAAAAAGTAGTTGTACTTCCTCACCCCACCAGACCACTCTAAGCTCCACCTCCCATCAGTGCTCATCACCACAGTGACCTTGTGTGATCCACTAATGCTTTTACTTTGATGGGGAAAAAAAAAACTGATGTACAGGTGGTGTAAGAAGATGAAAGATAGAACACGAAAGGAGAGAAATAAAAGTGTAAAAACAGGTGGCACTGGGATTTGCTCAGTGATTTTCAACATATAATGAGGATATAGGAAATTGTACATATAGTGTATATATGTGTGTATACACACACACACACACACACAGAGTTTTGTTTTGTTTTTAAGTAAAGAATAATTTTCTGGTTTCGTTCAATTTTTTCCATCTGCCCTTTTCATATGCTTTTTTCCTCCGATGAAATAATGCAAATTCAAAACTTTTAAAAATAGAAGATTTAAGCATCCTTCACCTCATTTGGTAGTGAAGTCATAATAGCAGTTGACAGAGTGACTGTTGAGTGAGACCTACTTAATATATTGGCAGCCCTCAGGACAGCCCCAGCAGCCTGGGAGACAGTGTCCCCTGGTGTTTATAATGTCTCATCTATACTGGATCTGTAGCCTAAATAGCAATAATTTGCTTCCCCCAAACCAACCTCATAAACATATTATTTAAGAGTCATTTTTATCCCTGTGGCTGCCAGTCAATCTTTAACTAACAGTTTTATATGAGCCCCTGTCATAATGTTCTACACGAGTGCTGAATGGTGCCTGTGTCTTCAATCCAAACATCATGGAGCGATTAGATTTTTTGGTCGGGGTTAAGTTGGACCAGAAAAAAATTGGACCTTCTTGTTGGCAACAGAGAGCACTTTCAGCACCAAAAACCATTCTGGCAGCAAGGAGAAGTAATAAACATCCATCATAGGTGTGGGTAATGAGGGTGCTCACTCCCTTATCACCAAACTGAATTCATTACACCAGTTCTATTTTAAACGATGAGGCATGAGTGAGATGCGAGTGGTGCGAGTTTTGGCATCTGACTCAAGACAAGCCCAGTCACAGCTTGTAAAAAGAAAAATATCTGTGACCTGGATGGTTCAGATGAATTGTTCAATCAAAGTGAAGTGATCCATTTATCTCTGAATGGATTCTTTCTAACCACATTTCCCCCCACAACCCTCCATCTTGTCACATCACACCTGTTGCCTAACAGAGGTCTGGGCCATAGATCCCCTGCAGCCCTCTGGGCATTCGGGCCCTTTGTGGATGGAGGAGCAGGCCAAGCCCTGGACATTACAAACTGCTGACTAAACACAATCTTTGTTGCCGGGTGGGTGCATGTGACATCACGTCATCCCCATGGGGCTGTGTGGGATCTAGGGCAGGCTCAAGCTCTTTGTGTGTCCAGAGCCAGGGCACCCTGTACACGCGTCCTGGATCATCCTGCCATGTCACCTCTATTGTCCACAGGTCTGGACGTACTACCATGGCATTCTCACACTATGAGGTAGTGTGGGAGAAACATTCTCTGCTCGTCATGGTCCAGAGGTTTACCCAGAAGAGGAGGACATTTGGCCTGAGGCCCATGAGAACAAATCATAACTATCAATATTGGTAATCATACATACCTCCTTGTATCAAGATGACTTATTTAATTTCTTTAAAGTTCCAGTATGTAAGATTTACAGGGATTTATTGGCAGAATATGGCAGAAATGGAACATTTTCAATTTTCATTTTAATAAGGATAACCATGTCTCCTGTCCCCACCTGAACCCTCCATATAGTCATTGTACCAAGAAACCCAGTCCTGGTTGGAGCCACTGTAACTTTAAATCTACTCAGTGCTGCACTCTCAGTCGTCAAACTGGCCTCTGTCAATCTCAGAGGCTGTATCCCAGTTTATTCAGACCACTAACTGAGCCAAGTGGGTGATGGCAGCTACAACACAGTTACAGTAGAAGCAGTGTGCTGTTGACTTCAGTGTTACAAGACAAAGGTCTGTATTGCAACAATCCCCTGGGTTTAACGGCAAAGTGCAGCTTCTAAATGGAGTTTTAAGTCTGCAACTAAGAAATAAATGAAGACATGGTTGTGTGAGACTCTTCTTAAGGACTAACAGTTTAGTACATGATGAGGGGGCAGCCCTAGTGTTTTGGTTACCTTAGAACAGTGATTCCCAAACTTTTTCCAGTATGCCCCCCTTTCGGAAGCCAACAAAAGTTCAAGCCCCCCACCACAAAATTTTCAATCAATTGTTAACAATAATTGAGGATGGAACTGATAAAAAAAAAAAAATTCAAAAGTTAAATTTGAGCAAAATAAAGGTCAGTTGGATAGAAAAAGCAAACTCATTTGTTTATTCCCCCTACATAGATCGTATTCATTCAGCTTTGTTTCACTCTTTTTTTCTCCCCTGGTCTTTCGCAACCCCCTTGCAGTGGCTCCGCGCCCCCCCAGGGGGGCCCGCCCCCCAGTTTGGGAACCACTGCCTTAGAATGACCCATTTATATCAGCACAGGGCAGGGATCCTCTGCCATGGAGGCGACCATGTTGCACCACCATTTGCAACTTGGTCGCCCAGAACAGACAAACCAAATGCTGACCTTAGATATGAGCTGTGTTCGAAATCATCCACTCACTCCCTATTCCCTACATCATGTATATGCTGTAGTGCACTATATCATGTACACTATGTAGGGAACGACGGGAGGAGAATTCGGACACTACATGTGGTCACGTCAGCAGACGTTTCTTCTTCTACTCTCACAAAACACGGCCGCATTGCATTGTGGTATATGGGAGTAAAATGTAAGGTACATTGGTTGTACACTCACATTTGCAGTGCATTGTGGGTATTTTATAGTGGACGATGTAGTGGATGAAAAGTAGTGAAGAGAATTCGAACAACACTACAAAATGGCAAGCACACTATAAAGTGCACTACATCCGTGATAGGGAGCGATTTCGAACACAGCACTGTCATGTTTTACATACGTTTTACGGCCACCATGGTTTCTCCTACATACTTGGAATGTGAGGGAGAGATGAAGTCGAAGTTGAAGTTTGCAGTCTGCAAGCTCACGGTAGAGGCCACTAAATCTTACACACACTGGTCCTTTAAAAGCCACAGAACTATTTTGGGGACTTGGGATGATCTTTGCCTTACACAAATCCTTTCAACAAATACTCTCTACCCTGCATAAATATGCCAAAGCCTGTCTTTTGAGGTTTATGGGCCTTGGTTAATCTGAAAAATGAGGGAATGAGGCCATATTGTCTGATTTTGTGGTTACCTTGGAATTAACCATTGAGTATTATGTGACCTAATCTCTGGGGAACAATTTACTGCCCACGGACTCTCTCCTGCCATCTTCATCCACTCTGTCAGTCCTCCTCCTCTCATATTCTTTTTGTCTGATCTCAGTATTACTGCTCTTTCCATTCTAAAAAATGAAAAGACATTAACCCTCATATTAGATCTTTGTGAATAACATTGAGTTCATTCAATGACGCAGAACATGGAGACCACAGTCAGCGTGCCCTATTAGTGGTGGGCAGGAATGTAATAAGTGGGACCATAACGTCTGGCACAGGTTCCCCCTGATGCAACCCTCAGCTCTCCAGGCGCAACAGCACCTAGATAGATCTTCAGAGAAAAGAAAAACGGCTACATCCCTCGCAGTCAGACGTATTTGCGACACTCTCCTGACACCAATCTTTTCCACATGGATGGCCTATCGGTGTCCTATTTTCCTGAATCTGTTATTTCCATAATCCGGCGGGTGCCATTGCCTAGGGTTAATAGATGAGCCCGAGTGTGTGAGATGGCAGAGCTTTGTAGCCCCTAACGAACAGTGTGCGGTCTGATGAATGACATTTGGGCTGCAACCACGTCACTTCTTCCATTAGCGAAGCCTGTCCCAACTCCGCCGTATTGAACCATGGCTTTCAGCTATTAGCCTGATGCATGACACAGTCAATTCCAGTTACGCTTTAATAAGTGAATATTTATCTTAGCCCCACTCTCAAAGAGAAAAGGAACAGGCAAGAAAAAAATGAGGACAGAAGTACTACAATTGTTCTTATCTCTCTTCATGTGTGCATGTACGTGTGTGTACCTTTGTTTTGGTGTAGTTTACTTGCTCCTTTTCATCTTTGCCAGTGAGTGCCTTTAGGCTGGAGCCAAGTTTATTTATCACCAGCAAAAACACAGGTGTGCTCATGCAAGGTTAGGAGTATTCAGCCCATATAAAGGGTCTTAAAATTCTGTGAAACTGGTGAGAGCTTTTTTTTTTAAATCTGAGAATTTAACACTGATGATGCCATAAGGGTAATCTGCATTTGCCTTAATCTTGAAGTTTAACAGAAAACCTGTGTTACAAGCTGCATTTTTAGAGTTTAAAAGATGTGGGCAAGATTTCCACGCATAATACTGTATGTAAGTTCTGCTGCTAGAGGTCTCTGTCACATTAAAACAATAACAAAAGTTGCAGTTTGATGATGCTGTTAAGTGGCGTGGGATCAAACTACCATAGCTGAGAAAAATCTATATGATATGACTCAAGCAAAAATCATGTTCATGCACGAGGTAAGGCCGGCTTCCTTCCTCACTCTCTGACTTATCCTATGTATCCCGTGTTTTCCCGAAAGTTATAGCAACTAGCAAGCAACAGCTTGCAGAATATGCACCATAACCTTGAATAAATTACAGATTTCTCTGCATTTAAAGATTGTTATAAACATTTGGGATAATGTAAATACACAACTCAACAAAATATATATATATATATATAATTTAGTGTATTTAGTGTTTTATTGTGGAAATTTTAAGATCCAATGTTTTGAGGGCTTAGGTCATATTAGGGACTAAAAATCAACCTACTTCTGTCTCTGTTGGTTCAATCTAGATCATTTTCTGTTTTTTGGGTCTCTCATGAGTTTACCAACTTCATGGCAGTGCAATACTCAACTTAGACTGGAGAACCCAGACCAATATATTGGCCAGGCCAATATATCAGCCAATATGAGCTCATTGCAGATACATTATATTGGTATATATGTCGATAAGCAACAAAAGAATTTGCAGTACAGATATGCCAAACTAGGCTTGAGATGATTTCGAAACAGTGTTACCATTATATAGTTTGCTAATCAGAGACAAGATGATTTCTCTACTGTAAAATTCCTCACTCAGTATAAGGTGTGCAACAATTTCAATATTAAATCCAAAATAATTTGAAATGAGTGAAATCGAATCAAAATCTAAATCAAAGGCATAATCGCAATTCTCCCCCTATTTCCTTCTTCTCTTGACCCCTGCCCTGCCTACTCGCAGTTTTGAAAAAACACTTCAAAGACAACACAGCTTAGCTTACCAGCTGTTATACATCACACTTGATATCATATGGACTATCTTAGAAGAAGAATTTAAAAATGTAAATGACATTTGTGAGGCCATATAACCAGTCATCGGTTTATCTTCAAAACTCCGTGGGCTAACAACGGTATTACCATCAGTGAAGAAAAAAGTTTAAATCAAAAATCAAATCAAACCATAACCTTAAAATTGAAAGACAAATTGAGTCATGGATTTGAAGACACCCCAACTCAGTATGCATCTTTCCCACAATTTAAAAATAACACAAAACAAAAAACACATCTAAGAGGTCTGTCTTTTTTGTTTATATGTATATCAAAAAATGTCCATGTGCTGATATGTTTTTATTGGATTTTTTTTAACTCCCAATATCTACCTATGTCAGTATTTGTCTCGAAAAATCCAGTATTGGTCAGGCTATACCTAAATCACTGGAGAAGTCCTTTAAGGAAAGTTACCTTCAGTACATGTGAATTCCTATCACTACAGGTGAAGGTGAAGACTGGAATGTTAAAGTTAAAAACATCCCGTTTTCATTTTAAATATGTTTTATTGTAGAACAATTGTCAATTCAGATTATTAATAAATATAGTCAGAGGAAAAAAGAAAGTGAGAATTTATACTTGCATCCATTTGAATATGCATGTCTTCTGAACATTACGAAAATGTGTGTGTGTTTGAGAGAAAGGCAGAGAGAGGCGTTGATGTGTGTGACCAAGTAGAGTTGAGTGCCACTCTGACAGGCTATTAGTCATAAGGCTTTAGCCACTCAACCCTTATCACTGTAGTAATCCATACCCTCAGATGGCCACTCTACACATTTCAATACATACACTATACACAGACACATTAACACATATGCACATCACACTCAATGGAAAATATCACTCCACATGACACAACATTTGACTTACAACAAGGTCAATCGAAGCTGACAGGTAAAAATATAAGTGACTGTTTAAATTGATCAGTGAAGATATCAATCGTTGTATGTCAGGGTGTCAGACACGCCACAATCCTTTGTCCTCTTGACTGTCACCTTTTTAGCTTTTAAAACGCATCCCCAGTTCACCTCAATTTCAGCAAGCCAAGGAGGTACATTTACCAGCTGTGTGATATCACTGCTGTATATGAGTCATGTCAATATATAAACATAATCAAGCAGAATTTTCTTTTGACAAACATCCAAACACTCACAAGACACAGTGGATGCTATTTAAAGAGAGATTATCACAGGATGTTGTGGAACTCTCAGAGTTGCTTGGAAACTGAGAGCCAATCATTTTCTTCTTCATTGAGCCACGGGGGACTAGTTTGGAGTTAATTGCAGTGAATCCAATTTTTTAATTAAAATGAACATCATGACGATCTGACTGGATTGGGATTTGTTATTGCTATTCCTTTCTCTCTCCCCGTCTCATTTTCTCTCCCCTGCAGGACAGCTTGAAAGAGTCCTGTTGTTTTATTTTAATTGGGGCAGTGATGTAATTGGCCTACTCCATGCTGGCCTGTTCAATTTAGATCCTGGCGTGTGTGTCGTTTGTGTGCGTGTGTGCGTATGTGCAGCCACATAAAGTGTTGGATGGCTTAGAAAATAAGAGACAAAGATAGACAATGTGGTGTGCACTATATCGTATACAACAATGAAACAAATAGGAAACAAAGCCCATTTTCAACATCAGTGTAAAACAAATCAATTGGACCACAAGTTCTAGTTAAAAAGCAAGAATCAGAATCCATCTTTCAAGATAGAAAGTACAGTGAAATACTCTACAAATAGCTTGGGCATTTTGATTGTTCTCACAGTACACGAACAAAACATTGTTGTGTTTAGATTTTGATTGGAGTTTGTATTGTAATAGTTGGTAGATCTCCCCTGCAGTGAGATCTTTCTCTGCTTTATCTTATAAAGGTCAACATGACAAAAACACATCACACGGAACAAAACTAAAACTAGAATTACCATCTTGCAGTTGTCTGCATGTCTGTGAAAACTTTGAGGGAATTTATTAAGTTTATATTTTGGCAAAATGGAAGTTGACACTATATTGACATGTTTCCAGAGTATAATTTGCAGCTGTCTTCACTTGGAAACTATTTTTACAGAGGAGTGCAGAGGACTGATAGATGGAGCTTCAAGTGTTTTTTTTTTGCTCTACATTGGTGTAACAGGGTTGACCTCTTGCATAGAAAATGTCATCACTTCATTATTTTATCCTATTAGATATTTGTGTGAAATTCTGTCATAAGGAGCGTATGAACTTTTGAGTTATGGCCAATTAAAATGACCACTTTACAGATGTATGCCTCCATCAACAAGTCAAGTTGCTGCTTACATTCATGTCTGTCAAGAGGAAGTCAATAAAGGGTATTAAGTTTATTTTTGGTAAAACTGAAGTTATCACTATATTCACATGTATAATAATGAAAGTAATGAATGAATCATAATGAATGAATAATTTCCAGTGAGAAACACGCTGTCTTCACTTAGAGGCTATCTTTACAGGCATTTTGCAGGACATTATGATGTCACAGTGGAGTTGACCTTTGACCTTTTGGATATAAAATGTCATCACCTCATCATTTCATCCTATTAGATATGTGTGAAATTCATAATTAATGAATTAATAATAAGTCATAATTGGAACATGAATTGCTGAGTTATAGCTGAGAACATGTTATGGTACGTACAGTGACCTTGACCTTTGGACTCCAAAATCTAATTAGTTTATCCTCGAGTCCAAGTGTGTGTCCAGAAGATTGTGATGGAAAACCCAAAAAGCATAATGCCTCTGGCCATGGCTGTCATTGTCACAGAGGCATAACAAAATGACATACAACAAACATCAAAAGAAATAACAAAAGGATCGAAATTGCCAATTAAAGACAAAGAGAAGATATGAATGTTGGTGTGTTCCTGTTTCATTCTCCGTGTTGTGTCACTATAGTAATGTGGTCCCACTCAGGTAACTTCTGAGCGCCCTGTGAACATGCTTCATCCAGGAATTATTTCTATGCAAATTCACTGATGGGGAACACAAAGCAAAGGGATGGTGCTGGGTGTTACAGGGAAGGGATGAAGTGTACTTGCAACCTGCAAATGAAATCTAAAATACATTTCGAAAAAAATCGATTCTTCATGCAGGTTGTTGGCTTGGTGTGCGTACCTTGCCGAGGTGGCACAGTGATAAATATTCATGTATTTTTGCCCCTCAAAGTGACTGTGCTTTTAAAAATCACAGGTCAGAAGAGGGGAGGAGAGGGAGCTTTAAAAACAGAGACAACAGCCTAATCATTTCAGGGCTGCGTTTTCTCTCTTCAATTATATAAAATGCGGAAGAAACATAATAGTGACAATGTGACATTTATCGGTCAACCTTCTCAGTGACAATCCCCTGATTTGTGAATTCTGTGCAGGCAGAGATAGCATAGCTTTGAGCACAGACTCCCAACCGTCTAATAATATCTCTGTAATTAGCATATGCTTTGATTATAAAGGTCACTAACTCGGCCTAACGGAACATCATACGCAGTGTACCAGGGGAGGCTTGTTTAACAGTCTATTTCCATCCTTTTTAATCTGCATTCAACTATTTAACATGCCATATTTCCTTATGTCAAGTCAGTGAAAGTACTGTAAGAGTCGCTGCTAACCCAGGGGAGACGTTGCTCTACAAGACTCTTTACACCTTTAGCTGCATAAAAAGAGGTGTATCTGGGAAAATGTGGGACTGGCAAACTTACACTTACACAGAGATCTGCTTAATTCTTGGTAATTCTTGCTTTGCCGAGCCTTGCAGCTTTTGGCAAGTTGTCAGGTATGGTGGTGAGTGCATGTTTTCTTTTTGTTTTTATGTTTTTTCTTTTTGGAGAAGCTGCCAGTAGTTTAAAAAAACCCTCCTCTCTCAACTTTTCTGTGGTTTTATGTTCACAACCTTCGTTTTATGTGTGTGCAGTATTCAGCGCTTCTTCCTTTTTTACACTCGTACATCTTACAATATGATTTTATGCACATAATATCTTACTTCAGTGCCTTGCGAAGGTTGTTTGAGCATGTGTCAAACGACAAAAACATTAAAAAATAAAAATACTTTAATGTGAAGCCTGCTATGAATCACATCCAAAATGTTCTCTTTTTAAGAAGTCACCTTAAGTACTCTGAATACATTTTTTTTTTTTTACATGGAGGTTTGTAGTGCATAGAGCTTTAACAGGATATCGGACGTAAAGATGATGCCTATTCAGTCCGATGTCACCTGACGCATGCGCCAAAAAGGTTTTTAGCTTCATTTCCACAGTAAGTGGCCCACTGAAAATGTGTAGTAGTGTAACTCTTGCTGGCCCACAAGTTCCTGCTCAGCCCATAGACTTTACACTGTGATGACGTAACAGGTTTTTAAATCGTTTGTCTTGGTTGGAGGAAAGTTTTACAGATATACAATCTCCATGGCAACCCTCATGGATTCATATTAGAAAGAGTAAAGTATTGTTGTTTGCATTTCAAGATGTCCTGTCAATGGTTTTACAGACATCTTTTTTTAATGGTGGCTTATGGAGAATATGCTTTTTGGGCTAGAGGGTAATTTTTTGCAGCAATACCGCCAGGAGAGACTCTGCAAAATTGTAACTAAGGCTGAGCAGCGACACCATATCCAGGTTCTCTATAATTCATCCTAGGACTGTCCTAGGACCACTTTAAGTAGTGTTTGGTTCTTTTCCTGTAATTTTTGAAATTGTGACTTTTGTAGTTTTTTATTTGTTTTTGGAATTTTTTAGGTAATTTGTCTGTCCATTTTTACAGCTGTGATGGTTGACTGGACTTTTTTTTTTGCCAAGTCTATGGTTAAAATATGGTTAACTTAAGATATTTGAAGCTACTTGGTAACGTTTCGGATGTGTCCAAGAAGCAGCTCTAAATTGTGTGCACAGTCTTAGCAAGAATCAAAACAAAGAGAATGCCAGCACTCACAGTCCTCTTGTTTTTTGTGGGCAAAATCAAATGTGTTTCAGCTAAAAACCATCATCAGCTGATGATGGCTTCCAACTGATTTTTTTTTTTTTAATCTATGAGTGCTGTTATTCTTTTTGTTATTCTTTTGATCTACATTCTGTTAACAATCCTACATAGTGATTTCGGACACAACCCTGTTAACTGCAAAGCCATAATCATGCATTTACTCAATTTAATCAATCACTGACAATATTTTGTATCCACTGGTAAATTACAATTATGAGCATGCCCCTTTTTAAATAATGTTTACGTCAGGATGTCATGTTAATGGCATAGTATATGCAGTGTATTATACACATCAGTAGTATCACATTAAGAACACAGCATATTGGCTTGAGGAGTAGCTGAAATGAAAATTGCTCCCTTGCTTTCAATGGCTATTCGTGTTTCAGCAATTGCATATGTGGATGCCTATATATGGGGAATGTTAAATATTTTTTTCTTTTCTTTCCGAGCCGAAGCAGCAAAGATCAAACACAGAGGGATGAGACGGTCTGAATAAAGCTTAGGCTGTTTACAGATCAGTAAAGTAAAGCTGGCTGCTGTGAACACATTCACAGCGCAGTCTGCCTATAGATGGTGCTCTGCTTGAGATGGTGGGCTATTTTAAGTCTCCACTTGCAAATACACTAACAAACAGAGAGGGGAGCCCCCTTGGGAGGCCATTGTAAACAAGTGGGTATGATGCACAGAGTACAATCCCACTTTTTGTTTTATAGAAAATATGCTCCTTTCATCTGAGACAAACAAGTAGATAAACCAGCGCCTACACTCACACACCCTGCGTTAATTACCACATTCATTTACAATGTTTAATCTGTGTGCAAACTGAAAATACAACAAACAAACAAAAGGCAGACCAGGATTTTCCTGTTGTTTTGTTTGTTTGTACCGTGCAACATTTAGTAGCGAATTCTTATCTGCAGAAAATTGGTCTGCACAACAATGTCCTGGTTTTGCCTCCCTCCATCAGCTCTACAGAAGATATTTCTGGCTTAATGATCTAGGTTACATACAATAAAAGAATGTATTAAAAATATCTGGGTTATGAACACATCTGTAAAATTAACAGAGTAAAGAAAGTTTTTTTTTATTATTTTTTTTATTTTGTCACATTCAGATTTTAGGTCAAGTAAGACTGATGCCCAACAACTGATCAAACATTTAAACCTCTGTCCTGGTCAGCAGGCCTTAGGAGACTTTAAGGAGACTGTAACTGAATTATTTGTCTCATTAAAAAAAAGGTTATCACTGAGCTGCAGTAGTTTGAGTTAATATGCTGAAACGCAGCAGAGACGAACAAAATTACAGCCAAATTCAAATACAGGAGTTGCTGTTTCATATCGGAGTACTGTAAGGTCCCACTATTACCTACAAGCCTATCAAGCCTGGTCACCTGAGCTCTCTCCATTTATTATCAAAGCACACAGCACATTTGAACCTGAGGGAAATATGATGCCTGACAGCTCCTGTGTCCAGCCAGAAAAACTAGCTGAAGTTTCACAATTATTGGTGACCAGGCAAAAACTAAATAAATAAAAAAATCAGAAGCTCCTCTACGTACCAACACGCAACCCTATACCTGCTAGACGTTATAGATCGCCCTGCGGTTGCGGTCAACAAAGAATCTCAAGGTATGGGAGAGTCTGACCATCACAATGAAAATATCCAGTGATTTATAATATTCTAACATGAGAGACTCCATGTAAATGTGCAGTTTCCTTCATGTGAACTTCATTTATTTAACTGGATTAAAGTCTGGAAATGAGAAACATGTCACACAAACAAAGATATTTCCTTTTATATTTAAACTTGTTAAAAGTCTTAGCTGCATTTCTTTCACATGAAAGTCTGTTCAGTTTTATTGCATAGTGCACTGAAGTGCAGTCTGAGAGCAGAGGGCTTCACACATGAAGAGGGTTTCTGCAGGTTCCCACAAGTTAAAGTTCAGACTTTTTAAAACCTTCTAAAGACCATTATGAATGCAATTTAAGACCTCTTTCACATCCATACTGGGAAAAAAGTACACGCACAGTTTGCATTAGTGCTTATTGGTTCAATATTGGGGGGTTTTGTAGTTGTTACAGTGTGATCAATACAATGTTTTCACAAAAGCACTAATCCAAAACACTAAAAACAAGACTGAAGTTAATGCAACTTTCTAATCATCCTATATAAACTATAAGTAACATTAACATCATAATTTAATCCATTTAGACCCATTGTCAGATAATTAATCATATTTAAAATATGATTTTCATGATTAAGGGCTAGCATTTATATTGTTTCAAAGACCTGCATAAACTCTGATGAAGACACTGTGTGTGGAAAATGAAACTGAACGTTTCAAGAAAAAGGTCTGTACTTTCTCAAAGTTTTTTGTTTGCAGTGACTTAAATGCTGCCGTTTTAAACGTTTCATAATTAAACTGACAAAGCAATGGTTACATTTCAATCCGACATGCTGTTCCAAAACACGGACATGTGCTGAAGGGTATTTTTACTTCTGCTATGACAGGGCCACGGACACACAGGTTTGTTATCTCCACTCTCAAGCTTTGAACAATCTGCTGTTAGAGAAGATGAAAAGGTTCAGAATGAGCAGCCTCCACATCTGGGGGGAAGTCCCCCACAAAGAGACAGGAAGAAGGAAAGGAAAACGAAGGACTCAAGACATGAATGACACAACATGTCAATCAAACTGGCATAAACTTGCCACTTCCTCATTTAAAACACAACAGGGCAGTTGGACAGATATAGCCCACAAAGTGCCTCTCTTGTTTGAGTGATTGTTCAACAAAGTGGATATATTAGGACACTGTCCTTTAATAGGAGGGTTATTAGGTTAAAGCTAAAATGTCGACAAGTTTCCCTCGATTGTCCTTTAGCAAAAAATCTTTGAACCCCAACAAGCTGCAGATCACCATAATCCTACAATCCTATACATGTAGGAGATATAATTTTTGTTATTTTATTTTTTCATGATTATTTTCAACAGGAAAAAGATGACAACTGCTGTGGCCAACAAGTCTCGTTCTCCAGATATAAGAAACTATGATTATTTGGCACAGACCCCAACAAATGTCACATCATGGTTTTTTTGTTGTTGTTGTTGTTTGTGAAAATGAAACTTATGATGCAAAAATAATAATTTACACTCATCGCAAATCATGTTAATTAGAGCCCAAACAACATTTCGGCTATTGATCTATATCTGTATCAGCATATTAAAACTCTCTTTTTTTTCAAGTTCAATATGCATTTTGCTATTTAGTTTAGTTTTTTTTTTTACTATTGACAGTTGTTTATAATTACTATTCAGAATTCAGAATAATTTATTTATTTATTTTATTTTATTTTTACCATATCATGCAGCCCTAATGTCATC
Source organism: Lutjanus campechanus (assembly GCA_027495735.1). Taxonomy (NCBI): domain Eukaryota; kingdom Metazoa; phylum Chordata; class Actinopteri; order Lutjaniformes; family Lutjanidae; genus Lutjanus; species Lutjanus campechanus. The sequence goes on from JAJHUR010056697.1 coordinate 30,088, forward strand.
GCAGATTACATCATCAGGTCTCGGCCATTTTTGTCACATAGGTTCGTCACCTTTGGTCGGAAAATATGTAAATCACTCTTTTCTAATTTGTTCTCTCTCTCACACCCACACACACCTAGATACACACACAAAAAAAGAAACTACGATTGATCATGTATCACAGAAAGTGGATCTACTTTGCTCAAATACTAAGTATGATTTGCCTAATGTGACAAAATACCACATTATTTTTATTGTTCAAAATAAAATCTGACTAAGTTTTAACATGGACATCCAGCATTAGAACAGTATACAACTGAGAGAATCACACAAAGCACAACGTGCCCCATTATTACAGATTTTGCA